>JASPKP010000187.1:62500-65871 GCA_030674155.1 Stramonita haemastoma | reverse complement strand
AGAGTGAATGTGTGTGTAGGCAGGCACACACACAGACAAACACACACACAGACAAACACACATTCACTCACACACGCACACGCACACACAAACGCACACACAAACACATGCACATATACATACACACATTCATACACACACTGACACACACGCATACAAACACACAAATACAGACATACACGCGCACGCGGGGTGCACAAAAACACACACACAAACACTTAACTGTCCTTGCTTGTATCGATGCCCTGGTCAACAATGTACACACTGGTGAATCCCATCCGTCTCCAGGCCCGAGTTTTGGGTTGGAATTTCTCACATGAAACAGGTGGTAAAGGATTCCATGGTTACCAGTAGCAGAGTAAACATCTAATAACATAACTAAAATTAAACATGTACACACACACACACACACACACACACACACACACACACCACACACACACACACACATACACACACACATGCACAGACACACTCAAACACACACAGACACACAAACAAACACAAGCACGCACGCACGCATGCATGCAAACACGCACGCGTGCACACACACACACATACACATCTACACACAATCAAACACACATTCACCCACTCATGCAGACATGTATCTGTATATGAGTGAATGTGTGTGTGAGGCAGGCACACACACAGACAAACACACACACAGACACACACATTCACTCAGACACGCACACACAAACGACACACAAACACACACACATAATCCATACACACATTCACACACACACTCAATCATATACATACACGCACACACACACACATACAGACACGCACACACACACACATACAGACACACACGCACACACACGCACACGCACACACACACACACATAATCCATACACACATTCACACACACACTCAATCATATACATACACGCACACACACACGCACACACACGCACACGCACACACACGCACACGCCACACACACGCACACGCACACACACACACACACACACACACTTAACTGTCCTTGCTTGTATCGATGCCCTGGTCAACCATGTACACACTGGTGAATCCCATCTGTCTCCAGGCCCGAGTTTTGGGTTGGGATTTCTCACATGAAATAGGTGGTAAAGGATTCCATGGTTGCCAGTAGCAGAGTAAAAATCTGATCAAACAAACAAAATTAAACACAAACACACACACAAACACACACACACAGACACACAGACAAATACACACAGACACACACACACACACACAAACACACACAAAAAACCCCAAACATACACACAGACAAATCCACACACACACAAGCACACAGAAGCACGCACGCATGCATGCACAAACACATACACATATACACAAACTCAAACAATCATTCACCCACTCATGCAGGCATGTGTCTCTGTATATGAGTGAATGTGTGTGTGAGGCAGGCACACACACAGACAAACACACACAGACACGCACATTCACTCACACATGCACACACAAACACACACATGGCCATAAACATACACACACATACATACACACATTCATACAAACACACCCACACATGCCCACACATGCACACACACACACACACACACACACACACACACACAACACACACACGCACATACACACACACACACACATACACGCACACACACACACACACACACACACACACACACACACACACACACACACACACACACACACAACCTCGCACAGGCAAACAGACAAACAATCATAAGCCACAGAGAGACAGGCTGTCAGATATTCAAAGGTAAGTCAGGCAGAAAAATCTAAAAAGAGTGCTTTCTTTCTTGCAGGGGAAAACATGGCACAATGCCTTGTGGTCAAACTGGAATGCAGCTTTCATGTTTCTACAAAAAGGTACAGACAATGGTCTTCCTATAACCTATGTGGTTGATAAGGTGTTCCCACAACCTAGGCAGTTGATAAAGGTGTTGCCATAATCTATGCTTTCAATAAAGGTGTTGATATCACCTATGCGGTTGATAAAGGTGTCCCATAACCTTTGTAGTCGATAACGGTGTTCCCATAACCTATGCGAGGTAATGGTGTTCCAATCCAATCCAAACTTATCATGTTGCTTATAGCCCTGCTGACAACACGGGCAATACCGTGGCTGTCACTTGATCACATTTTTTAAACTCCTTAAAACTACGCATCTATAAACACATTAAAATGAGGTATAAAACCAACCTAATTGTCCTTGCTTGATTCGATGCCCTGGTCAGCCCTGTACAAACTGATCAATCCCATCCGTCTCCAGGCCCAAGTTTTGGGTTGGGATTTCTCACTTGAAACAGGTGGTAAAGGATTCCATGGTTACCAGAAGCAGAGTAAAAATCTAATAAAACATATAAATTAAAACACACACATACACACACACACACACACAACACACACACACAGACAGACAAATACACACAGACACACTCAAACACACACAGACACACAGACACACAGACACACAGACACATACACACACACACACACACACACACACACAAGCAGGCACGCACGCACACTCACACGCACGCAAACACACACACATACATACACATCTACACACAATCAAACACACATTCACCCACTCATGCAGACATGTGTCTCTGTATATGAGTGAATGTGTGTGTGAGGCAGGCACACACACAGACAAACACACACACAGACACACACACATTCACTCACACATGCACACACAAACCCAAAAACAAACACAACGCACATAATCGATACACACCTTCATACACACACTCAAACATACACACACACGCACACACACATACACACACATACAGACACACACGCACATACACACATACACACCACACACACACACACACACACACACACACACACACACACACACACGCGCGCGCGTAACTGTCCTTGCTTGTATGGATGCCCTGGTCAACCATGTAAACACTTTAAATCCCATCCGTCTCCAGTCCCGAGTTTTGGGCTGGGATTTCTCACATGAAACAGGTGGTAAAGGATTCCATGTTTACCAGTAGCAGAGTAAACATCTGATAAAACAAATAAAATTAAACAAACACACACACACACAACACACACACACTCACACACACACACACACACACACACACACACACACACACGCACGCACGCACGCGCACGCACGCACGCACGCACACACACACACACACACACAAACACAAACAGAAACACACACACATCTACACACTCTCAAAAACACATTCACCCGCTCATGCAGACATATGTCCCTGTATATGAGTGAATGTGTGTGTTAGGTAGGAACACACACAACCACACACACACACAGACGAACACACATTCACTCACACACGCACACACAAACGCACACACAAACACACGTACACATACATATACACATTCA
>JASPKP010000187.1:32500-42500 GCA_030674155.1 Stramonita haemastoma | reverse complement strand
GTAAAAGATGCAAGGGCAGCAAGACAATATCGCACTGTGTGCATACACTCTCCTCCACCGTCTTTGATATGTGTGGCGCCGGATTTGTGGCGACACCAGGGCCCCAAGAGCGAAGAAAGCTAGTTGGTGGGAAGGAAAGCTGGTAAGAGTACGCCACTAAAAACAGGCCGTGCGCACAAAAACTATTGACAATATACAGCAATATCATGCACCAGGGCAAACTGCAGGGTCCGCCGCACATGCGCGCACACAAACAAACGCACTGGCAAACACCAGCGCGCGAGCGCGTGCGCGCATGCATACCCACCCCCCTCCACTAAAATGGTGCCGTTTTCCGCTAAGAAGCGACGGAAAGAGCCGTTTTCAGCCCCGTCTTGCCCCGACTTTTGCACGGTAAAAGATGCCAGGGCAGCAAGACAATATCGCACTGTGTGCATTCACTCTCCCCCACCGTCTTTGATATGTGTGGCGCCGGATTTGTGGCGACACGAGGGCCCCCAAGAGCGAAGAAAGCTAGTTGGTGGGAAGGAAAGCTGGTAATAGTACGCCACTAAAAACAGGCCGTGCGCACAAAACTATTGACAATATACAGCAATATCATGCACAGGGCAAACTGCAGGGTCCCCCGCACATGCGCGAACACAAACAAACGCACTGACAACACCAGCGCGCGAATGCGTGCGCGCATGCATACCCACCCCCCTGCACTAAAATGGTGCCGTTTTGCACTAAGATCTACGGAAAGAGCCGTTTTCAGCCCCGTCCGGCCCCGACATTTGCACGGTAAAAGATGCCAGGGCAGCAAGACAATATCGCACTGTGTGCATACACTCTCCCCCACCGTCTTTGATATGTGTGGCGCCGGATTTGTGGCGACACCAGGGCCCCAAAGAGCGAAGAAAGCTAGTTGCTGGGAAGGAAAGCTGGTAAGTGTACGCCACTAAAACAGGCTGTGCGCACAAAACTATTGACAATATACAGCAATATCATGCACCAGGGCAAACTGCAGGGTCCCCTGCACATTGCCCGCACACAAACAAACGCACTGACAAACACCAGCGCGCCAGCGCGTGCGCGCATGCATACCCACCCCCCCTCCACTAAAATGGTGCCGTTTTGCGCTAAGATGCGACGGAAAGAGCCGTTTTCAGCCCCGTCCGGCCCCGACTTTTGCACGGTAAAAGATGCCAGGGCAGCAAGACAATATCGCACTGTGTGCATACACTCTCCCCCACCGTCTTTGATATGTGTGGCGCCGGATTTGTGGCGACACCAGGGCCCCAAGAGCGAAGAAAGCTAGTTGCTGGGAAGGAAAGCTGGTAAGAGTACGCCACTAAAAACAGGCCGTGCGCACAAAAATATTGACAATATACAGCAATATCATGCACGAGTTAATCTGGAGGGTCCCCCGCATATGTGCGCACACAAACAAACGCACTGACAAACATCAGCGCGCAAGCGCGTGCGCACATGCATTCCCACCCCCTCCACTAAAAATGGTGCCGTTTTGTACTAAGACGCGAGGGAAAGAGCCATTTTCAGCCCCGTCCGGCCACGACTTTTCCACAGTAAAAGATGCCAGGGCAGCAAGACAATATCGCACTGTATGCATACACTCTCTCCCACCGTCTTTGATATGTGTGGCGCCGGATTTGTGGCGACACCAGGGCGCCTAAGAGCGAAGAAAGCTAGTTGGTGGGAAGGAAAGCTGGTAAGAGTACGCCACTAAAAACAGGCCGTGCGCACAAAACTATTGACAATATACAGCAATATCATGCACCAGGGCAAACTGCAGGGTCCCCCACACATGCGCGCATATAAACAAACGCACTGACAAACACCAGCGCGCGAGCGCGTGCGCGCATGCATACCCACCCCCCTCCACTAAAATGGTGCAGTTTTGCGCTAAGACGCGACGGAAAGAGCCGTTTTCAGCCCCGTCCGGCCCCGACTTTTTCACGGTAAAAGATGCCAGGGCAGCAAGACAATATCGCACTGTTTGCATACACTCTTCCCCACCGTCTTTGATATGTGTGGCGCCGGATTTGTGGCGACACCAGGGCCCCCAAGAGCGAAGAAAGCTAGTTGGTGGGAAGGAAAGCTGGTAAGAGTACGCCACTAAAAACAGGCCGTGCGCACAAAACTATTGACAATATACAGCAATATCATGCACCAGGGCAAACTGCAGGGTCCCCCACACATGCGCGCATACAAACAAACGCACTGACAAACACCAGCGCGCAAGCGTACGCGCATGCATACCCACCCCCCTCCACTAAAATGGTGCCAGTTTTGCGCTAAGACGCGACGGAAAGAGCCGTTTTCAGCCCCGTCCGGCCCCGACTTTTTCACGGTAAAAGATGCCAGGGCAGCAAGACAAATCGCACTGTTTGCATACACTCTTCCCCACCGTCTTTGATATGTGTGGCGCCGGATTTGTGGCGACACCAGGGCCCCCAAGAGCGAAGAAAGCTAGTTGGAGGGAAGGAAAGCTGGTAAGAGTACGGCACTAAAAACAGGCCGTGCGCACAAAAATATTGACAATATACAGCAATATCATGCACCAGTTCAATCTGGTGGGTCCCCCACATGCGTGCACACAAACAAACGCACTGACAAACACCAGCGCGCGAGCGCGTGCGCGCATGCATACCCACCCCCTTCGACTAAAATGGTGCAGTTTTCCGCTAAGACGCGACGGAAAGAGCCGTTTTCAGCCCCGTCTGGCCCCGACTTTTACACGGTAAAAGATGCAAGGGCAGCAAGACAATATCGCACTGTATGCATACACTCTCCCCCACAATCTTTGATATGTGTCGGCGCCGGATTTGTGGCGACACAAGGGCCCCCAAGAGCGAAGAAAGCTAGTTGCTGGGAAGGAAAGCTGGTAAGAGTACGCCACTAAAAACAGGCCGTGCGCACAAAAATATTGACAATATACAGCAATATCATGCACCAAGGCAAACTGGAGCGTCCCCCGCACAGGCGTACACACAAACAAACGCACTGACAAACACCAGCGCGCCAGCGCGTGCGCGCATGCTAACCCACCCCCCTCCACTAAAATGGTGCGGTTTTCCGCTAAGACGCGACGAAATAGCCGTTTTCAGCCCTGTCCGGCCCCGACTTTTGCACGGATAAAAGATGCCAGGGCAGCAAAACAACATCGCACTGTATGCATCACTCTCCCCCACTCGCCTTTGATATGTGCAAACGCACTGACAAACACCAGCGCGCGAGCGCGTGCGCGCATGCATACCCACCCCCCTCACTAAAATGGTGCCGTTTTGCGCTAAGATGCGACGGAAAAGCCGTTTTCAGCCCCGTCCGGCCCCGACTTTTGCAGGTAAAAGATGCCAGGCAGCAAGACAATATCGCACTGTTGCATACACTCTCCCCCACCGTCTTTGATATGTGTGGCGCCGGATTTGTGGCGACACCAGGGCCCCCAAGAGCGAAGAAAGCTAGTTGTGGGAAGGAAAGCTGGTAAGAGTACGCCACTAAAACAGGCCGTGCGCACAAAAATATTGACAATATACAGCAATATCATGCACAGGGAAACTGGAGGTCCCCCGCAATTGCGCACAACAAACAAACGCACTGATAAACACCAGCGCGCGAGCGCGTGCGCATGCATACCCACCCCCTCCACTAAAATGGTGCCGTTTTCGCTAAGATGCGACGGAAAGAGCCGTTTTCAGCCCCGTCCGGCCCGACTTTGGCACGGTAAAAGATGCCAGGCAGCAAGACAATATCGCACTGTATGCATACACTCTCTCCCACCGTCTTGATATGTGTGGCGCCGGATTTGTGGCGACACCAAGGGCCCCAAGAGCGAAGAAAGCTAGTTGGTGGGAAGGAAAGCTGGTAAGAGTACGCCACTAAAAACAGGCCGTGCGCACAAAAATATTGACAATATACAGCAATATCATGCACCAGGGCAAACTGCAGGGTCCCCCGCACATGCGCGCACAAAACAAACGCACTGATAAACACCAGCGCGCGAGCGCGTGCGCGCATGCATACCCACCCCCTCCACTAAAATGGTGCCGTTTTGCGCTAAAGATGCGACGGAAACAGCCGTTTTCAGCCCCGTCCGGCCCCGACTTTTCACGGTAAAAGATGCCAGGGCAGCAAGACAGTATCGCACTGTATGCATACACTCTCCCCACCGTCTTTGATATGTGTGGCGCCGGATTTGTGGCGAACCAGGCCCCCAAGAGCGAAGAAAGCTAGTTGTGGGAAGGAAAGCTGGTAAGAGTACGCCACAAAAAACAGGCCGTGCGCACAAAATATTGACAATATACAGCAATATCATGCACCAGGCAAACTGCAGGGTCCCCCGCACATGCGCGCAACAAAACAAACGCACTGATAAACACCAGCGCGCGAGCGGTGCGCGCATGCATACCCACCCCCTCCACTAAATGGTGCCGTTTGCGCTAAATGCGACGGAAAGAGCCGTTCAGCCCCGTCCGGCCCGACTTTTCACGTAAAAATGCCAGGCAGCAAGACAGTATCGCACTGTATGCATACACTCTCCCCACCGTCTTTGATATGTGTGGCGCCGGATTTGTGGCGACACCAGGGCCCCCAAGACGAAGAAAGCTAGTTGTGGAAGGAAAGCTGTAAGAGTACGCCACTAAAAACAGGCCGTGCGCACAAAAATATTGACAATATACAGCAATATCATGCACCAGGGCAAACTGGAGGATCCCCCGCACATGCGAGCACACAAACAAACGCACTGACAAACACCAGCTCGCGAGCGCGTGTGCGCATGCATACACACCCCCCTCCACTGAAATTGTGCCGTTTTGCGCTAAGACGCGAGGGAAAGAGTCGTTTTCAGCCCCGTCCGGCCCCGACTTTTGCACGGTAAAAGATGCCAGGGCAGCAAGACAATATCGCACTGTATGCATACACTCTCCCCCACCGTCTTTGATATGTGTGGCGCCGGATTTCTGGCGACAGCAGGGCTCCCAAGAGCGAAGAAAGCTAGTTTTTGGGAAGGAAAGCTGGTAAGAGTACGCCACTAAAAACAGGCCGTGCGCCACAAAATATTGACAATATACAGCAATATCATGCACCAGTGCAATCTGGAGGGTCCCCCAGACATGCGCGCACACAAACAAACGCACTGACAAACACCAGCGCGCGAGCGCGTGCGCGCATGCTAACCCACCCCCTTCCACTAAAATGGTGCCGTTTTGCGCTAAGAAGCGACGGAAAGAGCCGTTTTCAGCCCGTCCGGCCCCGACTTTTGCACGGTAAAAGATGCCAGGGCAGCAAGACAACATCGCACTGTATGCATACACTCTCCCCACCGTCTTTGATATGTGTGGCGCCGGATTTGTGGCGACACCAGGGCCCCCAAGAGCGAAGAAAGCTAGTTGGTGGGAAGGAAAGCTGGTAAGAGTACGCCACTAAAAACAGGCCGTGCGCACAAAAATATTGACAATATACAGCAATATCATGCACCAGTGCAATCTGGAGGGTCCCCCGCATATGCGCGCACACAAACAAACGCACTGACAAACACCAGCGCGCCAGCGCGTGCGCGCATGCATACCCACCCCCCTCCACTAAAATGGTGCCGTTTTGCGCTAAGACGCGAGGGAAAGAGCCGTTTTCAGCCCCGTCCAGCCCCGACTTTTGCACGGTAAAAGATGCCAGGGCAGCAAGACAATATCGCACTGTATGCATACACTCTCCCCCACCGTCTTTGATATGTGTGGCGCCGGATTTGTGGCGACAGCAGGGCTCCCAAGAGCGAAGAAAGCTAGTTGGTGGGAAGGAAAGCTGGTAAGAGTACGCCACTAAAAACAGGCCGTGCGCACAAAAATATTGACAATATACAGCAATATTATGCACCAGTGCAATCTGGAGGGTCCCCCAGACATGCGCACACACAAACAAACGCACTGACAAACACCAGCGCGCGAGTGCGTGCGCGCATGCTAACCCACCCCCCTCCACTAAAATGGTGCCGTTTTGCGCTAAGAAGCGACGGAAAGAGTCGTTTTCAGCCCCGTCCGGCCCCGACTTTTGCACGGTAAAAGATGCCAGGGCAGCAAGACAATATCGCACTGTATGCATACACTCTCCCCCACCGTCTTTGATATGTGTGGCGCCGGATTTTTGGCTACACCAGGGCCCCCAAGAGCGAAGAAAGCTAGTTGGTGGGAAGGAAAGCTGGGAAGAGTACGCCACTAAAAACGGGCCGTGGCACAAAAATATTGACAATATACAGCAATATCATGCACCAGTGCAATCTGGAGGGTCCCCCGCACATGCGCGCACGCAAACAAACGCACTGACAAACACCAGCGCGCCAGCGCGTGCTCCCATTCAAAACCCACCCCCCTCCACTAAAATGGTGCCGTTTTGCGCTAAGAAGCGACGGAAAGAGCCGTTTTCAGCCCCGTCCGGCCCCGACTTTTGCACGGTAAAAGATGCCAGGGCAGCAAGACAAACATCGCACTGTATGCATACACTCTCCCCCACCGTCTTTGATATGTGTGGCGCCGGATTTGTGGCGACACCAGGGCTCCCAAGAGCGAAGAAAGCTAGTTGGTGGGAAGGAAAGCTGGTAAGAGTACGCCACTAAAAACAGGCCGTGCGCACAAAAATATTGACAATATACAGCAATATCATGCACCAGTGCAATCTGGAGGGTCCCCGCACATGCGCGCACACAAACAAACGCACTGACAAACACCAGCGCGCCAGCGCGTGCGCGCATGCATACCCACCCCCCTCTACTAAAATGGTGTCGTTTCTGCGCTAAGAATCGACGGAAAGAGCCGTTTTCAGCCCCTCCGGCCCCGACTTTTGCACGGTAAAAGATGCCAGGGCAGCAAGACAATATCGCACTGTATGCATACACTCTCCCCCACCGTCTTTGATATGTGTGGCGCCGGATTTGTGGCGACACCAGGGCCCCCAAGAGCGAAGAAAGCTAGTTGTTGGAAGGAAAGCTGGTAAGAGTAGCCACTAAAAACAGGCCGTGCGCACAAAAATATTGACAATATACAGCAATATCATGCACCGAGTATAATCTGGAGGGTCCCCCGCACATGCGTGCACACAAACAAACGCACTGACAAACACCAGCGCGCGAGCGCGTGCGCGCATGCATACCCACCCCCCTCCACTAAAATGGTGCCGTTTTGCGCTAAGACGCGACGGAAAGAGCCGTTTTCAGCCCCGTCCGGCCCCGACTTTTGCACGGTAAAGATGCCAGGGCAGCAAGACAATATCGCACTGTATGCATACACTCTCCCCACCGTCTTTGATATGCCCCCCCCCCCCCCCCCCCCCCCCCCCCCCCCCCCCCCCCCCCCCCGCGTGGCGATGCATACCACCCCCCTCCACTAAAATGGTGCGTTTTGCGCTAAGACGCGAGGAAAGAGCCGTTTTCAGCCCCGTCCGGCCCCGACTTTTGCACGGTAAAAGATGCCAGGGCAGCAAGACAATATCGCACTGTATGCATACACTCTCCCCCACCGTCTTTGATATGTGTGGCGCCGGATTTGTGGCGACACAGGGCCCCAAGAGCGAAGAAAGCTAGTTGTGGGAAGGAAAGCTGGTAAGAGTACGCCACTAAAAACAGGCCGTGCGCACAAAAATATTGACAATATACAGCAATATCATGCACAGGCAATCTGGAGGTCCCCAGCACATGGCGCACACAAACAAACGCACTGACAAACACCAGCGCGCGAGCGCGTGCGCGCATGCTACCCACCCCCCTCCACTAAAATGGTGCCGTTTTGCGCTAAGAAGCGACGGAAAGAGCCGTTTTCAGCCCGTCCGGCCCCGACTTTTGCACGGTAAAAGATGCCAGGGCAGCAAGACAATATCGCACTGTATGCATACACTCTCCCCCACCGTCTTTGATATGTGTGGCGCCGGATTTTGGCGACACCAGGCCCCCAAGAGCGAAGAAAGCTAGTTGGTGGGAAGGAAAGCTGGTAAGAGTACGCCACTAAAAACAGGCCGTGCGCACAAAAATATTGACAATATACAGCAATATCATGCACCGGCAACTGGAGGGTCCCCCGCACATGCGCGCACACAAACAAACGCACTGACAAACACCAGCGCGCGAGCGCGTGCGCGCATGCATACCCACCCCCCTCCACTAAAATGGTGCCGTTTTGCGCTAAGAGCGACGGAAAGAGCCGTTTTCAGCCCCGTCCGGCCCCGACTTTTGCACGGTAAAAGATGCCAGGGCAGCAAGACAATATCGCACTGTATGCATACACTCTCCCCCACCGTCTTTGATATGTGTGGCGCCGGATTTGTGGCGACACAGGGCTCCCAAGAGCGAAGAAAGCTAGTTGGTGGGAAGGAAAGCTGGTAAGAGTACGCCACTAAAAACAGGCCGTGCGCACAAAAAATATTGACAATATACAGCAATATCATGCACCAGTGCAATCTGGAGGGTCCCCCGCACATGCGCGCACACAAACAAACGCACTGACAAACACCAGCGCGCGAGCGCGTGCGCGCATGCTACCCACCCCCCTCCACTAAAATGGTGCCGTTTTGCGCTAAGAGCGACGGAAAGAGCCGTTTTCAGCCCCGTCCGGCCCCGACTTTTGCACGGTTAAAGATGCCAGGGCAGCAAGACAATATCGCACTGTATGCATACACTCTCCCCCACCGTCTTTGATATGTGTGGCGCCGGATTTGCGGCGACACCAGGGCCCCCAAGAGCGAAGAAAGCTAGTTGGTGGGAAGGAAAGCTGGTAAGAGTACGCCACTAAAAACAAGTGCGCACAAAAATATTGACAATATACAGCAATATCATGCACCAGGGCAAACTGGAGGGTCCCCTGCATATGCGCGCACACAAACAAACGCACTGGCTTGCGCGGCATGAAATGTAAGTTTTGTTAGAGAGAGAGAGAGAGAGAGAGAGAGAGAGAGAGAGAGAGAGAGAGAGAGAGAGAGAGAGAGAGAGAGAGAGAGAGAGAATGATTTTTTTGTGTAGCTGTAGTGGAGTCTTTATTTAAAAAAAAAACAATGAAGCACCCTAAACTACAGTGCTGGTTGTACTGAAATAACAACCAATCAGAAAGTCCCTCTACCAGCACACAACTGCGGCTTCATATAAAAGCTTTTTCGTGTTTTCTTCTTTGAGCATATAAACCTATCTAAAAGCGCGCCAAATCGACGTCCCCCCCCACCCCCCCACCTTCCTTTTTTTTTTTTCATGCCATGTCTGTTTCCACTCTAGGGTAGCTTGCTACCATCAACAGCAGCAGCAGAATCGGTCTCCACCCCCATCCTCCACCCTACCAAACACCTGCACACAGGGGCACCTACAAACTTAACAGTCTGTGACACACCTGTAGTGAAGGTAAGAGGTTGCTGCTTGGGTATTTATGTGAATCTAAACATTTGTGCAATTCATCAGACAGTAGTTTTTCATGTATGTATGTTTGGTTTGTAGTTTTTTCTTACTGTCCACCTTTGCCTTTCAAAGACACATACACATACCCTCAGCACACTTCCATGTAGGGAGACATTCATGCAAACATCTACAAGCATACGAACATTTATTCATGCAGATAGACGACATGCAACATTGCATGCACAGAATGGCAGACACAAACTGCTATAAACTTACACCCTTTTTACCACTTCCTCCACCCCCCCCCCCCCCCCCCACTTTTTCGTTCTTTGAACGCTCACACAGCAGCAACAAAGTCTGTCATAATAGCAAAACATGTCTAGTGCTGCTGTGAAGCACCTCACAAGTCAAGCCCAGTGCATTCCTCTTCAGTGTAGGAGATACCTGTAATCTTTAAAATCTTTCTGCAAAAAACGTAGGCAAATGGACCAAGAAGGTAGACAATGGACTCTTGTTTATTGGACCAAGGCAGAAGCAATGAGTGAGATAGAAAAGAGAATTTGCAAAAAGAATTAGCAGAGAATTTCCAGAAAGTAGTGATGCTATCTATATTGATACCCCCCCCCCCCCCCCCCT
>JASPKP010000187.1:15000-27500 GCA_030674155.1 Stramonita haemastoma | reverse complement strand
CATCTGTGTGCAAAACAGGATTCAACTTGTGCAAGGTACTCTGCCTGCATAAGCAAACAGGGCTTTGGTTTAGTGTCATGGACAGACATCCGGAGCAGTGACGTCGGAACTGAGTTAACTTCAGGGTTGATAAATAGAACCTCAAAAAGGAGTCTAGGTTGTGGCTTGAACATGCACAGATTACAAACTTGTCTACTAGGCTCCCCCCCCCCCCCTCCCGCCGAAAAACGTGAGCTAGATGTCCTGTGTGCATTGAACAGGGTATCGGGTACATCGTTGGCCTACAGAACTTGGGATACAAAAATAAAAGCACTGAAATGAACACATCAGTGGAATCTGTCCGCATAATGTGATGCGCACTCCATGTAACTTTGATAGAAGTATGTTAAAACTTGACCCAGGTCGTTTTTTTTTTTTTTATCAATCTAACGCAGTGGCATTTGTTTCTTTCAGGAGGCAGACACAGAAACATAGCCATCATTGTGTTTAACTCGACTCTTCTACAAGCACCATAACAGAAGTCTGATAAACATCTGCCCCCCCCCCCCCCCCCCCCCCACACACACACACACACCACCAAGAACCAGTCTGAATACAACAGAAGCCTGACATATCCGCACCCCGCCCCCCCCCCCCCTGCCAACCATCACCAGTCTGAATAAAACAGAAGCCCGATAAACATCTGCAACCACCACCACCACCAAGAACCAGTGTGCACCACAAGGAAGCCGATGTTGACAGTCTGCAGCTTGCCACCTCCCACACTGCTGCAGGGCAGGCACTCTACAGACAGACATCCTTGCCACCTCCCACACTGCTGCAGGGCAGGCACTCTACAGACATCCTTGCCACCTCCCACACTGCTGCAGGGCAGGCACTCTACAGACAGACATCCTTGCCACCTCCCACACTGCTGCAGGGCAGGCACTCTGCAGACAGACATCCTTCTTCCCCAGGGCCACAGACTGCAACAGCCTTCCTGCAGAAGCTGCTCTCAGCCCCATCGTGGAAGGTTTGAAATCCTGATGGTGACCTACACCCACCCCTTCCCCCATCCCTCCTCCCTCGTCTTCAAACTTCATACTCCAGCACCCCCTTCCCCCCTCGACAGTCTACAGAATCTGCCTACTCCAGCACCCCCTTCCCCCCTCGACAGTCTACAGAATCTTCATACTCGTGCACCCCCCTCGACAGCCTACAGAATCTTCATACTCGTGCACCCCCCTCGACAGTCTACAGAATCTTCATACTCAGGCACCCCCCCCCCCCCTTCTTATAGTCTACAGAATCTTTCCAATGATAGCGGTAGCGAAAGAAAAGAAGGAAGCCACATAACATGGAAGGACAAGGAGACGCGGAAACAGGTAATGTCGAAGACAGGTAACTGTTTTCGCTGTTTTATAATTTACCAGGAAATTTTTTTTAATAGATTAACTGTAACAAAAAGACATACCCATTACCTTTTTTCATTTTGTTCTAAAGTATTTGTTTTTATTCTTGTGCTATCTTACCTGGTTTTTGTGTATGCCTTGATCGCATTCTTAGGTAGCGCATTTGCCTAGAAAAAATTAAACACCCTCCCTCCTGAAACCGAAACGTTCATACATTTTACAGTTGCTATACACATGCATGACCCCCCCCCCCTCCCTCCTCTCCTCTCTTCCAACCCTCTTTCTTTCATCCTTCCCCTCTTTGTGTCTCTCTCCATCCCTCTTTCTATCCTCTCTCTACCTCCCTCTTTCCCTTTCCATCTTGCACTTTCTCTCCTTCCCTCTTTTACAGGTGTTTAAACACCATTCGGGAAGTCGGAATGCCACTTTTTTGTGGATAAAGAGGGTTGCAACTTTGTAGCTCCTACCCAACAAAAACAATATGATGTAAACTGTTGCTAATAAAGTCATGTCACAATGTGTGACTGTCTATCATGACAAAACTATATTCTGTATGCTTTTCTGTCAGTCTTATGCTTGGGTTTTCGTGTTTTTTTGTTTTTTTTTAAGGGGGGATTTTCTACAAAATTAAGTTTAATATCAAGAAAATCGACAGGAGTATTTGACAATACTTTGATCAGAATAATTATTGTTAGATTTAATAGGCTAGTGCCGCCGGAACCGGAGCCAGAACCACCAACTAGAAAGTGCGAAACTAGAAAGTGCGGAACTTTTCAAAAGTGCGGAGCTTTTCAAAAGTGCGGAGCTTTTCACAAAATGTCCACTTGTCGCGGAACACTTGTGTTGTGGACTTGCACTGCTCGTTTCGTGTTACGCGGCGTTACTGCGGGAGTCGATCATTACGGAAAGATTGCTGGGCCTCTGTTGTCTACCTCTTTCTGCGGTGGATAGACGACGTCTCTGTTATTGTAAAATTTCCAACAAAAATATCGCCTATACTTACTGCTTCAATAGGGCTTGGCTGAATACCGTGATATTGTAGAGTAGGGCTGCTTTTTGTTCAAGAATTCAAGCTTAGATGATTCTGTTCAGAAACTGTTATACCGGAAGGTCTGTTTTGTCTTTACGGAATTGGAATTGGAAATCGGGAGCGTCGGCTTGAAATGGGATTCGTTTTACCGGGTGACGCGCACTTGAACTTCAATGCTGGTAAAAATTTGAAGTTGACACATTTCCGTGAACACGTGCGAACACACGCGCGCGCACACACACGCACGTACGCACGCACACACACACACACCACACGCCACGCACGCACTCGCTTACACACATACTCTTTCAGGCACACACGCGCGCACGCACACACGCACATAATTTATTTTTGGTTTTTATTAGAGAATGTTTGTGTTTGCTTTTATCATCAGACATGGCCAAATGTCATGGAATCTTCGCACCACAGAAGCTATGACGACACCGCTGTCAGATGAACTGGGGAGACAAGACCTCTGAACTATATGTCCACATGGTTGATTTTTTTTCTCTTTTTTTGTCCGTTTTTTTTTTGTCAAGGACCTTGTTAGGAAGGATCCAGGATGGAGGAAAAAGGAAACCTTCAAGGCCCTGAAGGGCTTTGTTCACTTGGGATCTGAGATTTGAAGATGCCTTCGTCTTCAAAATAGGGATATTCCGTTTCCCTCGCACGCGTAGAATTCATGCATACGGTTGCATACTTTCAGATCCCACAGGACTGTGCTCGAAGTCCGGTAACGTAGTGGACATGTCTGCAACAGAATGCAGTCTATATGACATAGTGACCACATCAGAAACCCTTCGGGAAGACTTGAGAGAGCAGTGAGCATTTGCGGAGAGAAAAACCACTGAATATACAGTGGAATGTATAGAGGTGAGCAGGCAGATTCACCGGTTGTGTTGCCGCTGCCTTACACAGCCCACGGGCATGTCCCAGAAAAGGAGGCTCTGTGAAACGCGCGTTTACATTGCTCACAAAAGGGAAGAGATGCAAAGCTCATCTCCATATTCCCCCATGCTCTTAACTCAATGTTGCTCCCGAAGTTCTGTCAGACTTGCGGTCTTTTCTGTTGGCCTACCCTGTCCACTGCCGGACTTTTGAGGGGTTGTGACTCTGTCACCTGGTGTGAGAAAACGCCACCCTCGAAGCATCAGAAAAACTCATGCGGGGTTGTGACCCTATCGCCTGGTGTCCGAAAACACCACCTGCAACTTCAAGGCATCAACAGAGCTTATGCAGGGTTAAGGGGTTGCGACTCTTGTCACCTGGTGTCCGTAAACACCACCCTGGAAGCATCATAGCTCATGCGGGGTTCTGACCCTATCACCTGGTGTGCGAAAACACCACCTACAACTACAAGGCATCAGCGGAACTCATGAGGGGATTTGACCCCATCAACTGGTGTCCGAAAACACCACCTACAAGGCATCGACAGAAGTCATGAGAGCTTCGTTACCTGGTGTGCAAAAACGCCGCCAACATTAGGAAAACTCACGAGGGGGGTATGAGCCTGTCACCTGATGTCCGTAAACACCACGTACGACTACAAGGCTTCAACGGAGCTCGTGAGGGGCTGTGACTCCATCTGTTGTCCGTAAACACCATCTACGACTCGAGTCACCTGGTGTCCGAAAACACCACCCTCACCTGGTGTCTAAAACACCACCTTCGATTCAGTCACCTGGTGTCCGAAAACACCATTCTCACCTGGTGTCTAAAACACCATCTACGACTCGAGTCACCTGGTGTCCGAAAACACCACCGATCAACAGAGCTCATAAGGGGTTGTGGTTCGGTCATCCCCCCCCCCCCCCCCCCCAGTCCTCCAGTGTTTCCTAAACTGACAATCTTTGTCACTCTGTCCAATCCTTCGTGTCACAGGGGTCCTAATCCGGTATTTAAAAGTCGTCATGTGGATCATATAGGGAGGAGGTCTTTAGAATCCTCTTCAGGGGTGTGCACATCATCTGGACTGTGGAGCATGCTCCAGGAAGACCTTGCGTACGTAAGTAAATTAAAGATTATGCAGCTAGAGTTGAACAGCTGCTTATCTATATATGCACGTTTAGTAATTTTTTTTTAGCTTCTCTCTCTGTCTTCTCTGTCTCTCTCTGTCTCCTCTTGTCTGTCTCTCTCTCTGTCTCTCTCTCTCTCTGTCTCTCTCTCTCTTAAATTCTTTTTTTCTTTCGATGGGTAAAAATGTTTTCAAAAAATTGTCTGTAGATTAAACGATAACTTAAAAAGCGGACAATAAAGATGGATTTTGACCATGTATTAAAAGAACCTTTGGAATTTCATCTTCTAAACTGAAACAATTGTACTGTTTCACTTAGAAAGTTAAGGAAATTACCTGCCAAGAAAAATTTCAAACTTATCTTTCAAAGCAATGAAAAGTTGTCAGATGTATTTACCACTTTTAGATAATGGAGAATAGCAGAATTTGAATGTTAACGAATATGATGTGTGTTTTTCAGGGACAGTGGAAGTGGAATCACTGCCAGTGACCACAGATTCCTGACAGTCGTCGGAGCCTACAATTTCAGAACTTACGGAACGGAATCAAGTGCCAGAGACCACGCATTCCTGAAGCAGTCATCTGGGCCTGCAGTTTCAGAACAAAGTGTAGGTCCACATACTTGTTTACTTCTGTCTATCGCCTACCAATTTTCCGATTTTATCTTGGGTCAATCTTCCAAAAATATTCAAATTTTTGTTTCTCTCTCTCTCTCTCTCTCTCTCTCTCTCTCTCTCTCTCGTCTCTCTCTCTCTCTCTCTCTCTCTCTCTCTCTCTCTCTCTCTCTCGTCTCTTCTCTCTCTCTCTCTCTCTCTCTCTGTCTCCCCTGTCTGTCTCTCTCTCTCTCTTCTCTCTCTTCTCTCTCTCTCTCTCTCTCTGTCTGTCTCGTCTTCTGTCTGTCTCTGTCTCTTCTGCTTCTCTGTCTTCTGTCTTCTGTCTGTCTGTCTCCTCTCTCTCTCTCTCTCTCTCTCTCTCTCTCTCTCTCTCTCTCTCCTCTCCTCTTCTCTCTCTCTCTCTTTTTCTCTCTCTCTGTTTCTTTTTTTCTTACTGTTGCCCTTCTCCCACTTCCTCTGTCTCCCTCTTCGGCTTCTTTAAAAAAAAATTCTATAAAAAGACTATCTGCAAAATGATTGTATCACATCTAAGGCAAAAATCAGAGATGGGTTTTGACGGATATTTAAAGAATATTTGGAAATGTCACCTTTTCAAATCAACTAGTTGTAATGTTGAAGCTTAGAAAGTTTGTGAAAACGGTCTGCAAGGATTGATTTCAAAGTTTTGTTCCAAAACAGTGTAGTAAGAATTTATACTTTGGAACATTGGAAGGTATCCGAATTTTCAGTGTTAACGAAAATGGCGTTCTGTTTTCAGGGACAGCGAAACTGGAATCAAGTGCCAGTGACCACACATTGCTGACAGCAATCACCAGAACCTGCAAGTTCAGAACTTAAGGAACTGGAATCAAGTGACCTCACATTTCTGACACCAGTCATCGTGTTCTACAGTTAGAACAATGGTATGCTGCTGGCCACATACTGTTTATGTCTTCTCTGTCTCTCTCTCTCTGTCTCTGTCTGTCTTCTGTCTGTCTTCTGTCTGTCTCTCTCTCTCTCTCTCTCTCCCCCTCTCCTCCTCTCTCTCTCCTCTCTCTCTCCTCTCTTTCTCCTCTCTTCTCCCCCCCCCTCTCTCCCCTCTCTCTCTCTCTCTCCTCCTCTCTCCTCTCTCTCCCTCTCTCTCCCCTCTCTCTCTCTCTTCTCTCTTTTCTTTCTCTTTCTCTCTTTTTCTTTTGATGGGTAAAAAATGTTTTTATAAAGATTTTAGTGTATAAAAACGATCACTTAAAAAGCGGACAATAAAGATGGATTTGACTGTGTTAAAAAAGATTTGGAAATTTCATCTTCTAAAATGAAACAATTGTACTGTTTCAGCTTAGAAAGTTAGGGAAATTAACCTGCCAAGAAAAATTCCAAACTTATCTTTCAAAGCAATGAAAAGTTGTCAGATGTAATTTACCACTTTTAGATAATGGAGAATAGCAGGATTTGAATGTTAACGAATATGATGTGTGTTTTCCAAGGACAGTGGAACTGGAAATCAAGTGCCACGAGACCACGCATTCCTTGACAGCAGTCATCTGGGCCTGCAGTTTCAGAACAAAGGTGTGGTGCCACATACTTGTTTACTTCTGTCTGTCGCCTACCAATTTTCCGATTCTATCTTGAGTCAATCTTCCAGAAATATTCCAACTTTTTAGGTTCTTTCTCTCCCTCTCACCCTCTGTCTTTGTCTCTGTCTCTCCTCTCTCTGTTTCTCTTTCTCTCTCTATTTTCTTACTGTTGCTCTTCTCCCACTTCCGGTCTCTCCTCTCCTTCTTCCGCTTCTTTAAAAAAAAATTCTATAAAAGACATGTATTTAAAGAATATTTCAAAATTTGATCTTCTAAAATCAGATGTACTGTTTTTTGAGCTTAAGAGCCTTGCGACATTGACTGGCAAAGAATAATTCCTAGGCTTTGTTTCAAAGAAATATAGTCAGAAGATTTTACACTTTCAAGTAAGTTAAGAATTCAAATGTCAACAAATGTGCCGTAGTGTTTTCAGGGACTGTGGAAATGGAATCAAGTGCCAGTGACCACACATCCTGACGCCAGTCATCGGTGCCTGCAAGTTCAGAACTTATGGAACTGGAATCAAGTGCCAGTGACCTCTTATTCCTGACAAGTCATCTCTGTAACTTACGGAATTGGTATCAAGTCACAATACAACCCTTACATCAGTCACTAGGGTCTGTAATTTCCGGTGATTTTTCTCGGGGAGTTAACATCAGTGCAGAATCCACTCCTCCCAAAATCATCTGGATGAGTGTGAATGCATGCAAAACATCTTGCCAACACGTTAAAAACCGATTCGGCTTTTGGAAACAAATGACAAAAATTACATGTCATAAGCATGCAAAGTCTAGAAGCAAAACAAAAAAAAAACGGTTGTGTTTATTCCCTTATTCTAGGAAATTTTTTAAAATGGGATATACATAAATAACAGGATGCTTTTTCATAGGCCTTCTATTCAAAATTTTTCCCAAGAAAATGAATTCTATTATTTCACTTAAAGGTCATCAAAGCAAGCAGTGCAACACTTGAACTTACAATGTTCAAGGACAACATTTTAGTGTTAAGGACAAGGTCTGATATAAGGACTCTGTATTACATAAAGAAAAAAATGAATGTGTACTTTATTTTTAAAATTTCATTTTCTGTAATTATGTCCCTTGATTCTTGTGGCGCAGAGCTTGCGAATGTTTTTGAACACAATTAATTTTTAAAAAAATCTGATCAAACGAATATTTGAGAAAAAATTCTCCCGGCATAACTGTTAGAGAAATTTTTGGAACTTGTACTTTTTTTTAATAATTTTTTTTAGTAGTGTCCCTCTAAAGAATACGAAAAAATACTGGTTACAAGATAAATTGATAACTTTTTCCACGAAGGCTTTCTTTGTCCATTTTTGAAAAGAATCCCCTGAAATATTTCTTTTTCGAAACCACAGAGTCCCAGCATGTTGCTTTGATATTAAATTTGTAGGACAACAGTGGTAATAGTTCCTGATTGTTTTTCAAACTTACTTTTTCAATTGACTCTTAATGCCTGGTTGTAAAAGTTCTTTCTTGTCCTAGTCTGCTTTGTAGGACTTGCAATAGTTTGGTAAAGGTTTTCCTCCAGTGAATTGGATCAGATGTTTAAGAACATATTTAAAAAAAGCCCCTTGGTGCGACTAGCAGTGCTTTGTACTTGTTTTCTTTTTTTCCAATGAGATCAATATTTGTTGGAAAATAAGCAATTGTATTAAGTAGAAATATGTACCAAAACATTTTTTTACGCACAATCTGAGAGCAGATCAAGTTTAACGATACCTTTTGCTGTTAGTTTTAAAAAGTGGAGACGAGTTCCTTGGTATTAATCAGTGATGATTTTCCTGTGGTATATCAGTCATAATTTTTTGTAGTATCAAGCTCATCAGATTTAATAAAAGCATAGCCTTTTTCTAAACAAGTTTAGTTTGGTAAAACGTAGGGTTATTTATTTTTTTTCTTTTAGTGATTTGGTGTGTGTGTGTATGGTTTGTGTGTGTGTGTGCTGTGTGTGTGTGATTTGTGTGGTGTGCTGTGTGTGTGTGTGTGTGTGTGTGTGTGTGTGTGTGTGTGTGTGTGTGTGTGTGTGTGTGTGTGTGTAGGGGGTAGTTGTGGGGAGGAGACATTGATATGGTGAAAAAGGCAGTAAAA
The DNA here is from genome assembly GCA_030674155.1 of Stramonita haemastoma. NCBI lineage: Eukaryota > Metazoa > Mollusca > Gastropoda > Neogastropoda > Muricidae > Stramonita > Stramonita haemastoma. The sequence continues at coordinate 18,787 of JASPKP010000187.1, read as the reverse complement.
AAGGAAAGCTGTGTTTAGGAAGAGTATGGAAGCACATTCACAGTAGTGAGGACAGAAAAGAGCTAGCTTATAAATTTTTCCAACAGTTTATTTGAGGCCATTTAAATGGAATCGGATGCAACGATTTAAAACATCGGGCTTGAAATCACTTTGGCAAGGAGAAAGGCTGTAAGACGATTTAGACGTTCACCTGTCTCACAAGTAAGCCATGAGGTTTTGGGATTTGATTCCCAGCTATGTCATTTCTTCCTGATTTGAGGGGAACATTTTAGCTGAATGTCAAGTATTAAAGCGTAGGACTCAAAACCAGTTTGAAACCGTGTGTTTATGGACTTGTATCAAAAGAACCCACGACAGTTGAAAAACGGAAAGAGCAGGGAGGTACCTCCCGTCTCATTTGGTAAATTGGATAGGTTAAATTCTCAACTGAATCCCTGAATTTGGGTTACAGCTACCTTAATGGGGGAGGAAAAAATAGTCGCATTTGCAAAAAAATTTCACCATTAGCGAACCTCGGAGCCCTGGCAAAGTAAGAAGACAGAAAATCAGTTTGATAACCGGGAAAAAACAGAAATTTGCGGACAGCCTTAGCGGCTTAATCTGATGATTCTGATTTAAAACTTTATGCTATTTCAAGCTTCATGCCATGTGTCTACAGCTACATACCACTTGTTTACGAATTTTTGTGTCCACATGCATTCTAACATTCAGACCGACCAGCTGACAGACAGCCCTTGCATGCTTTCAACTTGTTGAGACTAATCCTAACACTAACCTCAACCTTAACCCTGGACCCACATGTGGACACAAAAGGCAGGTGGGCAACATGGTATAGCATGCTGTCAGTGACTGGCTAAACATTGTTTGATGGGAGGATGGGCGCTAGAAATTTTGCGAAAAAATTCTAGGAAAGGAGGAGAGGGGGGTTGTGAGAATGTTCTTGTATGTGAGGATGAGGAAAGAGTTGCAATGACTGGAAATTGGGGGTAGGCAGTCATATTTTTTGGATTTAATACGTAGAAGTGGTTTTGACGGGGAGCTTTTAGAAGCGGTTTATTTAAAAAGTATTTATTTCAACGTCTTTAACATTCGAAAACAAAAGATGGCGTTGGTCTTACAATGCCTTTTTGAAATGATTTGAAGGGTCTGTTGAAAACTGAATGTCGAGTATTTTGAAAAAAAAGGTATCGAAAATGTCAAGCCTTTTGAAGACTTAAAGTCAATCAGATCCAGGTACTTAGGGACTTCTTATGAAAAGAACCCACAGTAGTTGATAATCTGAAAGGGTAGTGAGGTACCTCCCGACTCTACTGGTAAATTTGATGGGATATATTCCCAACTGTATCCCCTAAGCGAATTATGGCTACCTAAATGGTGGGAGTAAAACGGTCTCCTAGGCAAAAGAAACTTTACCATTGGACCTCGGGACCCAAGTCAAGAGACAGAAAAAAATCACTTTTATGATAGAAAATAACCCAACTGGGAATTGAAAAAAAGGACGCTGGTTTTTAGAAAATATTTTTGAATAATCATTGGAGAAAAATACTAAGACTAAAGGAATACATTACAGGGAAGGGGCATTATCAAAGTAGAGAGCACGTTCAGGTCAGTGTGTGTGTCAAATTCATTCAAACAGTAATCTTATTTCAAGATGGTATAATGAATAACCAAAAATTTTGCTTTTTTTGTCAAGCCATCTAAGGGAAAAATATAAACAAAAAGAATATCAAACCTTATAGAAAAGGACATGCGTTTGTGTTGTGTGGTGTGGTGTGGTGTGTGGTGTGGTGTGGTGTGGTGTGTGTTGTGTTGTGTTGTGTTTGTGTGTGTACTCATATACTGCATTTAGTTTTACTTATTCCCATTATCACCTGATATCACATTTCTCCATATCCCAAAAAGAGCGAAAGAAATAATCACCTTTCTCCATACCCAAATAAGGAGCAAAATAAATATTCACCCTTCTTCCATACCCAAATAAAGTGAAATATTCACCCTTCCTCCATACCAACAAAAGCAAAAGAAATATAACTTTCTCTCCATACCCACCAACAAAGAGCAAAAGGAAGTCGCCCTTTCTCCATACCCAAATAGGAGCGAAAGAAATATTGTTTAAACTGATGATTTTGTACTGCAAGAAAATTTATTGAATGGTATACCGCAGGTGTCTATCACCAATGTACCCTATATTGTGCAACCAACAGAAAAGCTGCATACCCTTTTGTGTGTATGAACCTTTATAACATTTTTTGTTGTTTGTTTTTGGAGGGGGGTTATTATGTGGAAAAAAATCTACTCAAATGGAATGTGTGTGTCGTTTATAGAAAACTTTAGAATTTCTGGATTTTCAAGCTGCAACCAACATGACTTTTAAGAAGCTCACAATAATTTTGGAAAGGATGGATATCCAGGAAGAATAAAAATGTCGCATTAGAAAAGCCCAAACCTATGTACACACTGTTGCCTTACAAAAAGCAGTTTCCCGTATTTGACAAAATCCGTAAGAAAACATTTGTGCCTTTCATTATAAAATGCGTGCAAGATTGCTGCCATCTGGTATTGGTGTACTGTTACCTTATTTCCTTTTTGCCTGTTACTTTGCCATAGGTCAAAGACGTGCACATTACCCAGGTATTGTTCATTAAGAGACCACTCCATTTGCATTCCCTAGCAGTATATTTCCATTGCCAACACAATCTGCAATTTGTTACAGCCTTTATTTTTGTGTCAAATCTGAAAAGTGGGAGAACATGTCGGAGGCTTCATCATGTTTAATAATAAAAAAAAAAAGAAAACAGACGGAAAAAGTTTAAAAAAGCAAACAAACAAAAAACCCGGAAATTGGAAAGTATTTGGAGACCCCATAATATTAAAAAAAAAATGTTAAGCAAGACTGAAGATGAACAGTTTTGGCAACACGTTGCATAGATCAGTACTCACTGTATTATGATTACTTGTCTGCTTTTTGTACATTGAACGTTTGTACTATTTCTGTTATGTCCATTTTCCCAGTAAGCAAATGTAAGAAAGTAGTATAGTACTTCACTGCAGTAGTGCTGGAGAGGGAGGGGGGGGAGAGAGAGAGAGGGAGGGAGGGGGAGAGAGAGAGAGAGAGAGAGAGAGAGAGAGAGAGAGAGAGAGAGAGAGAGAGAGAGAGAGAGCACTGAATACTGAAATTAATTGCACATCGGCTGATGAATTTGTGAGATTCTTAGACGGTTTTGCATGGCATCTGGTGAATTTGTTATAAAGGTTATGCGCTCCACTTTGTTTGGTGCATGCTTCCCCTATTTAGTAGTATTCCGGAGTCAAAAGTAAAGTTTTATGTACATTGTGTAAAAATATACTGCGATTGAGAAGCTGGGTTTTAGTTTTTACTCTGCAAATGTAGAATTATATTACCTTGTTTCGTGTATTTTCAAAACGACCTTGCGCAAAACTGGTAAAAATGTATGCTTTAATATTGAAGTTTAGAATGTAGGTGGTGAGCACACACCATTGACACTTGACTTTCGAACTCGCTTGTTCTAAGACGAATGCAAGTTTAAGAAAACTCCCATCTTCTACGAGCTGTTTTGCACTTACTAAATCAGGGTTTGCTTTCTGGCTGTAAAAATAACATGGATGGATTTAAGCTTTTTGCCATCTGTGCTTTGAAAGCATATTGGAATGAAACACATTGTTGTGGTCTGGAATATTTCAAATTGCGTCATTCAAAAGCAAACAAAAGTCAGTTAATCGGTCATGTGTCACTGCTGGTCAGAGCATTGGGAAAAGCTACCTCCCC
>JASPKP010000187.1:0-12500 GCA_030674155.1 Stramonita haemastoma | reverse complement strand
GAACTAACTAACTAACTAACACACACACACACACACATACACGCGCGCGCAAGCACGCACACACACGCACGCACACACACACACACACACACACACACACACACACACACACACACACACACACACACACACACACACACACACACACACAGGGACGGGATAGCCTAGTGGTCAGAGCATTGCGCTCGCAATTTGACGACCGGAGCTCGATTCCCGTTTGAGGAGATTTTTCTCCCTGGAGTTAACAGTGCTGACTCCACTCTCGCCAAAAGTCCTTCAGATGAGACTATAAACCGAGGCCCTGTGTGTGAACGCACGCAGAACATCTTGCACACATGTTAAATTCTGTTCAGCTTTCCGTAAGAGTAGGCCACTGTGTGCCGGTGGGAATAGATGACATTTACAAACCTGTATACACACGGGGACTGGATGTAAAAAAGCACATGAGTGCATATCCCATTATCCTCGATATAAAAGAATAAAATAAAATAAAACGCGCGCGCTCGCGCTGCCTTGAAATGTTTGAAGTCTTCATCCATGGCAATCTTGAAGTACAACTACCTGTGCTCTACACTTCCGAAGAAAAATCCACTGAGGTCAGAGTACGGGTACCTATGTTCTGGCCGGGCGTTTGACAATTTAATAACCATACACATATACTTCTCATCCAGTATGGACTTTCTAGTCTTACCTTGATTTCCAAGTGGGATGAACGAGACCTAAACATTATTACCCTGGGGGGACACATGGGGAACACTGAACAACAACTCCTCCCAAATTTGAGTTGCTGCGAAGATTTTGAGTTGGGTTTGATAGCACTAAAGAACAAAGGGGCTAAAAGATTTATAGTGGTGGAGATTTGAAAGGAATTTCCCCCTGAAATTAATCAAATCGGCTAATAGAGCATCACCTTGCAATTCTTTGAATGAAACCAAACCATGATTTCCTGTGGATACAACCACTCAAATGTCTTGCATACACGTTAAAAACCCTCATCAGTTTTTGCAGAAAAGTACATTGCGTGAATAATATTAATAGTTATGCCGAGCATGAATTTTTGACCCGGAGAAAGATGGGCTCTGTGGGGCCTAGATCACCCAAGAAAAAGTGTCTGAAAGTTTCAGTGTGGTGCTCCACACATTTCTACAAGAGAAGTGAAGATACTTTTTTTTTAAATGATCGCAGGAAAAGCATTTCGTTGTTAGCAAATCCCCATATCTTACCTTCGATATCCCGGATTTCGGGGTCTCATTCCGATTCCCCGAGCGTTGTGGCAAAAAGACAAAGTAAGGGAGCAAAATGTGTATAATTATACATACTCACATCTGTTGTCCAAGTTCTGTCCCATAGATAGCATGGTAGGATTGATGTAGGCCTGTCTCTCCGGAGACGATGGGTTTTCTTTCGTTTTTTTTTTTAAATATTAAAAAACAAACACATTTTAAGTGGTAACACTGCACAGCTTGCAGCTGTGTAAGTTTGTACGTATTATATTATACAGCAATATGATGCACCAGGGCAAAGTGCAGGGTCGCTGCCACATGCGCGCGAACAAACAAACACACTGATAAACACCAGCACACGCGAGCGTGCCCGCACGCATACCCACACCCCGCCCCCAAAAAGGTGCCGTTTTGAGCGAAGATGCCAGCGAAAGAGCCGTTTTTAGCCCCGTCCAACCCGCACTATTGCACGGTAAAAGACACCAAGGCACCAAGACAATATCGTTCTGTATGCATACACTCTCTCCCACATTCTTGGATAGGTGTGGCGCCAGATTTGTGGCAACACGAGACCCCCCAAGAGCGAAGAAAGCTAGTTTGTGTGAAGGAAAGCTGTTAAGTGTACGCGACAAAAATCAAGCATTGCGCACATGAAGAATGACAATATACAGCAATATAATGCACCAGGGCAAAGTGGAGGGTAGCCGCTACATGCACGCTTACAAAACAACACACTGATAAATACCAGCGCGCGCGTGCGCGCACTCATACCACCCCCAGTCCGAAAAAGGTGCCGTTTTGAGCACAGATGCCAGCCAAAGAAGGCGTTTTCAGCCGCGTCCAACACCCACTTTTCCACAGTAAAAGACCCCTCGGCACCAAGACAATATCGTACTGTATGCATACTCCCTCTCCCACCATCAAGGATAGGTGTGGCGTCGGATTTGTGGCGACACGAGAGCCCTGAAAAGCTAAGAACGCTAGCTGGTGTGAAGGAAAGCTGGTAACTGTACGCAACAAAAAAAATAGCCTTGCGCACAAGAATAATAATATACAGCAATATGATGCACCAGGGGAAAGTGGAGGGTCGCCGAAACATTATATAGTATAAATATATATTATATAAAAATATATATATATATATATATATATATACATACATGCATATATATAATATTTATACTGGTTCAGAAAAATTTAGTTACCAAAGCTAAAACTAAACAACAAAGTTCGTTATCTATCAATACAATTTGAAACCGCATCTACCGGTTAATATTAGTCAGCAAAAGAATGCTGCACTAGAGAGGAAATATCCCTATGTAGAAACGAAAATACAAAGTTCACTTGTCTTCATCACGTCGTTTTTCCAAATCAGCACTAAGCCTACATTTCATGTAGGCCCCAGCATGAGGCACATCGGGCATTGTCTTTGTAACCTTGTATCTGTTTCCTAGCAGCCGGAGTCCAAACAAAGCGTCACCTCTGCCCTTGGAAGTTGGCTTCAGCTTCAAACTCTTGCTTCAAATGAATGTTTACCTCCCTGGAAAACTTCGTTGTCTGCTAGTCCTTGTTCATAATACCCACGCACTCACACATTTTCAAACCTTCCTTTATCTTTCAGAACAAAAATTTAGTTCATCATCCACCTTAATGAGAATACCTTAGATTGACAAGCTTTCACTTTCAAGGATTTTCAAGGAGGAATTCATCATAGGTTGTCTCCTTGATCATTTTCAACAGGATTCAAGGTCTTGGATCTAATAGTCTTTTTTTTAAAATCCAAAATCGCAAATACGGAATTCGGCGAAAACGAAAGTAGTGGATCGGTGGTCTATGTGGTAACGTGCCTTGCCTAGAAAGCAAAAACTCCGGGTCGGAGTGTGTGTGGTTCGTACCCCGTTTAGACCCAAAATGTGTCCCCATCCGTTAGACCCTGAGTGGTGCACCCGTGGTCTGGGCGCTAGTCTTTCGGATAAGACGATAAACCGAGGTCCCGTGTGTTACACACCACTATTTAGCGCACGTAAAAGAACCCACGGCAATAAGGGGGAGTCTGACCCTTGAAAAATTGTGTAGAAAAAAGCCACTCTGATAGGGAACCAAACACAGTTGCGTGATAGAAAAAGAAAAAAAAAATGAGTAGGCGCTGCACATGTGGCGACGTACTCTCCCTAGGGAGAGCAGCCTGAATTTCAGGCAGAGAAATCTGCTGTGACATAAAAAGGTACAAAATATCAACAACAAAAATCACCCATGATGTACACACACACACACACACACACACACACACACACACACACACACACACACACACACACACACACACACACTGTCAGGGTCTAATAATTATCAGATCACCACATCAGCAGATGGGTACTGCTAGATAAGATATATTAATACATATTTATGACTGTATAAACTTGGATCATACCTCATTTATAAAAACAATAACATCAGTGACACCGCCATCTCCCCAGCTCACGCACACATTATACTGATTTCAGTTACAACTGAAAAAAAAGAAAAAGCCTTCTTAGTTTTCCTTTCATTTGTTGAATGGATGGTGGTCTAGAGGTAACGGGACTGCCAAAAAAATTGAAAAGTCCGGGTCGGAAGTGTGTGTGGTGGTTTGACTCCCAAACTTTTCCCCATCCATTAGACCATGAGTAGTGGTCTGGGTGCTAGTCTTTCAGATGAGTCGATAAACCGAGGTCATGTGTCTTACAAGAAGTATTTAGCTAACGTAAAAGAATTCACGGCAATAAGAGAGTTGTCCCTGGCAAAATTTAATAGAAAACCACTCTGATAGGGAAGCCAATACTGCTGCAGACGGGAAAAAAAAAAGTGGCACTGCTCTTTGGTAACACGCTCTCCCCAGGAAGAGCAGCCCGAGCTTCACACAGAGAAATGTGCCGTGGCTTAAAGTGCAGTGAAAGTGTAAAAAGGGTGACAATAAAGCCCACCACAAACACATTCAAGTGTAACAGAAAAGGAGGAGGCGTAAAGGAACGATCTCTGTACAAGTTTACAAATCGTCTTCTAAACCGCTTTATGTCACAGCAGATTTTTCTGCGTGAAATTCAGGCTGCTCTCCCCGGAAGAGCGCGTCGCCACAAGTACAGTGCCTACCCATTATTTATTTTCTTTTTCCTGTCTGCAGGTGTATTTGTTTCCCCTATCAGAGTGGCTTTTCTACAGAGTTTTGCCAGGGACAAACCTCTTGTTGCCGTGGGTTCTTTCACGTGCGCTAAATAATGATGTGTAACACACGGGACCTCGGTTTATTGTCTCATCTGAAAGATCACCACTCATGATATAATGGATAGAGGACAAGTTTTGGGCCCAAACGGGATTCGAACCACCGCACACTTTGACCCGGACTTTTCGCTTTCCAGGCGTATTACCTCTAGACAACCAAAACACTTAATAATTTATGAAATTATTATACTTTTAGATGCGATTGAAACTGATCTTTGTTTTTGGCAAGTTTCAATGTTTTGGGAGCCTATCCTGAATACAAGAGGCTCGATTTGTACAGTTTGTTTCTGGGTCTTGGAAATAATAGCAAGTGGTTGTGTCTATGCTTGTTATTTTGTTTAAACATTTGATTATCTAGGGATGTGCAATAACTAGGCTTTGATCTGTGTTAAAGAGAATTAGCTTCGTACCTTTCTATCCTAAATTGTTCATTTGCACTATGGGTTAAGATAGTTTCTGAAGTTTATCTCTGATTCAGTATCTTCTTTTACCTAAGGAAGTGTAATTCTTTCTTATACAGGGAGCATGTTTGTCCTACACTTAAAGAGAATGTATTAATTCAATGTACTCTGTGTGTCAATCAATCAATCAATCAAAATTGTATCTTTAGATGGTACATAGAATAAGCATCGATTTGCATTTTTTCATCAAGCCATCTATCTAAAGAAAAAAACGAAAAACAAAGCACAAAAAAACCCAACAAAAAAGCAAAAGCAGATAAAAAAAATTCACCAACATTAATTAACCACCACGATTTCAACAGCCTCAAAAATACAATATGCCTATAGAATATACAAGCAACAACACTAACAAAAACAGAAGAAAAAAAAACACTCAAAACTCCTCTCTCTCTCTCTCTCTCTCTCTCTCTCTCTCTCTCTCTCTCTCTCTCTCTCTCTCTCTCTCTCTCACTCTCTCTCTCTCTCTCTCTCTCTCTCTCTCTCTCTCTCTCTCTCTCTCTCTCTCTCTCTCTCTCATCCACACACAACACACACACACACAAACACACACAGAGGTACATACATATACACACAGTTCGCGCGCTCCTCCACACAGCACGTATGCCGGTACCCCCATGCATGCCTTTAAAGTTTTTTTTAAGTGTGTGTGTGTGTGCGTACGTGCGTGCGTGCGTGCGTGCACACGAGCTCAGCGTGGGCGACCTCCTTTTAGTTCTATCAGCGTGGCAGATGAAGCAGCACGGGTTTGTTTGGAAATTCAAAATGGGGGGGGGGGGGGGGGGGGGGGGGAAATTGGCGGCCCATGCTTATTTTCAAACAAGGTGCTGCCTTGCAGTGATTGGAGGCTGAATTCAGGACATGAGTTGGGAATGTGACCACATTCTGTGAAAGAGGAGTTGGCGGAAGTTTGCTTAAGTGTCTGCTAAAGTCTCTTTACATCTTAAATATGATGATGTAAATAATAATAATAATAATAATAATAATAATAATAATAATAATAATAATAATAATGAAAACATGTAATTTATATAGCACTATATCTTGCAAAAACAAAATTTAATCAAAGCCTTGCATTCCAACCACACAAATATCAGATAGACAGATATCCCAGTGGGCATAAAGGTGTTGGTGGTGGTGGTGGTGGTGGTGGTGGTGGTGTGTGTGTGTGTGTGTGTGTGTGTGTAGGGGGGGTATCAATATAGATAGCATCACTACTTTCTGTCAAATCTCTGCTAATTCTCTTTTCTGTCTCACTCATTGCATCTGCCTTTTGTCCAATAGACAAGAGTCTATTGTCTGCCTTCTTGGTCCATTTGCCTACATTTTTTGCAGAACGACTTTAAAGATTACAGTTCTTTCCTAGCTGAAGAGGAATGCACTGGGCCTGACTTGTGAGGTGCTTCACAGCAGCACTAGATATGTTTGCTATTATGACAGACTTTGTTGCTACTGTGTGAGCAATCAAAGAACAAAACATTGGGGAGGGGGGGAGGAAAGGGGATGTGGTAAAAAATGGGTATAAGTTTGTAGCAGTTTGTGTCTGCCATTCTGTGCATGCATGTCGTCTGCATGAATGAATGTTGATATGCATATATATATATTATATATATATTATATATATATTTTATATATTATATATATATATATATATATTATATATATATGTTTTGCATGTAATGAATGAGTTATATGTGCATGAATATCTATCCACATGCAAGTGTGCATGCGGGTGTGTATGTGTATGTGTTTGAATGGCAACACTGGACAGTAAATAAAAATACAAACCATACATACATATGTGTCTGATGAACTGCCAGAATGTTTAGATTCAAATAAATATCCAAGCAGCAACATCTTACCTTCACTACAGGTGTGTCACAAACTGTAAAAATTTCTAGGCGCCCCTGGTTGCAGGTGTTGGTTAGGGTGGAGGATGAAGGTGGAGACCTATTCTGCTGCTGCTGATGGTAGCAAGCTACCCTGGAGTGGAAAGAGAGGGGAAAAGGAAAAAAAAAAAGAAGGGGGGATGTCGATTTGGCGCGCTTTTAGATAGGTTTATATGCTCAGAGAAGAAAACACGAAATAGCTTTTATATGTAGCAGCAGTTGTGTGTTGGTAGTGGGCCTTTCTGATTGGTTGTTATTTCAGTACAACTATCACAATTAATCAGGGCACACCTCTGTTTAAAAAAAACAACCCTCTACAGCTAGACCAGATTTTCTGTCTGTCTGTCTGTCTGTCTGTCTGTCCTCTGTCTCTGTCTCTGTCTCTGTCTCTGTCTCTCTCTCTCTCTCTCTCTCTCTCTCTCTCTTCTCTCTCTCTCTCTCTCTCTCTCTCTCTCTCTCTCTCTCTCTCTCTCCTCTCTCTCTCTCTCTCTCTGTAATAAACAAAACATGACGCTGGTGTTTGTCAGTGTGTTCGTGTGTGTGCGCGCATGTGCAGGGGACCCTCCAGTTTGCTGTGCTGCATCATATTGCTGTATACTGTCCTTATTCTTGCGCGCACGGCAGGATTTTGGTGACGTACACTTACCCGCTTTCCTTCCGGCAAACACGCTTTCTTAGCTCTTGGGCGCTGTGTCGTCGCCACAAATCGGGCGCCACGCATACCCAAGATGGTCGGAGAGAGTGTATGCATACAGTGCCATATTGTCTGGGTGCCGTGTGGGGTCTTTTACCGTGCAAAAGTCGGGGTCCGACGGAGCTGAAAACGACTGTATGGCTGGCATTTTGGCGCCAAATGGCAGCTTTTTCTGCAGGGGGGTGGGTATGCATGCGCGGACGCGCGCACGCGCGTGGTGTTTGTCAGTGTGTTCGTGTGTGTGCGCGCATGTGCAGGGGACCCTCCAGTTTGCTGTGCTGCATCATATTGCTGTATACTGTCCTTATTCTTGCGCGCACGGCAGGATTTTGGTGACGTACACTTACCCGCTTTCCTTCCGGCAAACACGCTTTCTTAGCTCTTGGGCGCTGTGTCGTCGCCACAAATCGGGCGCCACGCATACCCAAGATGGTCGGAGAGAGTGTATGCATACAGTGCCATATTGTCTGGGTGCCGTGGGATCTTTTACCGTGCAAAAGTCGGGGTCCGACGGAGCTGAAAACGACTGTATGGCTGGCATTTTGGCGCCAAATGGCAGCTTTTTCTGCAGGGGGGTGGGTATGCATGCGCGGACGCGCGCACGCGCTGGTGTTTGTCAGTGTGTTCGTGTGTGTGCGCGCATGTGCAGGGGACCCTCCAGTTTGCTGTGCTGCATCATATTGCTGTATACTGTCCTTATTCTTGCGCGCACGGCAGGATTTTGGTGACGTACACTTACCCGCTTTCCTTCCGGCAAACACGCTTTCTTAGCTCTTGGGCGCTGTGTCGTCGCCACAAATCGGGCGCCACGCATACCCAAGATGGTCGGAGAGAGTGTATGCATACAGTGCCATATTGTCTGGGTGCCGTGGGATCTTTTACCGTGCAAAAGTCGGGGTCCGACGGAGCTGAAAACGACTGTATGGCTGGCATTTTGGCGCCAAATGGCAGCTTTTTCTGCAGGGGGGTGGGTATGCATGCGCGGACGCGCGCACAGCGCTGGTGTTTGTCAGTGTGTTCGTGTGTGTGCGCGCATGTGCAGGGGACCTCCAGTTTGCTGTGCTGCATCATATTGCTGTATACTGTCCTTATTCTTGCGCGCACGGCAGGATTTTGGTGACGTACACTTACCGCTTTCCTTCCGGCAAACACGCTTTCTTAGCTCTTGGGCGCTGTGTCGTCGCCACAAATCGGGCGCCACGCATACCCAAGATGGTCGGAGAGAGTGTATGCATACAGTGCCATATTGTCTGGGTGCCGTGGGATCTTTTTACCGTGCAAAAGTCGGGGTCCGACGGAGCTGAAACGACTGTATGGCTGGCATTTTGGCGCCAAATGGCAGCTTTTTCTGCAGGGGGGTGGGTATGCATGCGCGGACGCGCGCACGCGCTGGTGTTTTGTCAGTGTGTTCGTGTTGTGTGCGCGCATGTGCAGGGGACCCTCCAGTTTGCTGTGCTGCATATATTGCTGTATACTGTCCTTATTCTTGCGCGCACGGCAGGATTTTGGTGACGTACACTTACCCGCTTTCCTTCCGGCAAACACGCTTTCTTAGCTCTTGGGCGCTGTGTCGTCGCCACAAATCGGGCGCCACGCATACCCAAGATGGTCGGAGAGAGTGTATGCATACAGTGCCATATTGTCTGGGTGCCGTGGGATCTTTTACCGTGCAAAAGTCGGGGTCCGACGGAGCTGAAAACGACTGTATGGCTGGCATTTTGGCCCCAAAATTTGGCAGCTTTTTCTGCAGGGGGGTGGGTATGCATGCGCGGACGCGCGCACGCGCTGGTGTTTGTCAGTGTGTTCGTGTGTGTGCGCGCATGTGCAGGGGACCCTCCAGTTTGCTGTGCTGCATCATATTCTGTATACTGTCCTTATTCTTGCGCGCACGGCAGATTTTGGTGACGTACACTTACCCGCTTTCCTTCCGGCAAACACGCTTTCTAGCTCTTGGGCGCTGTGTCGTCGCCACAAATCGGGCGCCACGCATACCCAAGATGGTCGGAGAGAGTGTATGCATACAGTGCCATATTGTCTGGGTGCCGTGGGATCTTTTACCGTGCAAAAGTCGGGTCCGACGGAGCTGAAAACGACTGTATGGCTGGCATTTTGGCGCCAAATGGCAGCTTTTTCTGCAGGGGGGTGGGTATGCATGCGCGGACGCGCGCACGCGCTGGTGTTTGTCAGTGTGTTCGTTGTGTGTGCGCGCATGTGCAGGGGACCTCCAGTTTGCTGTGCTGCATCATATTGCTGTATACTGTCCTTATTCTTGCGCGCACGGCAGGATTTTGGTGACGTACACTTACCGCTTTCCTTCCGGCAAACACGCTTTCTTAGCTCTTGGGCGCTGTGTCGTCGCCACAAATCGGGCGCCACGCATACCCAAGATGGTCGGAGAGAGTGTATGCATACAGTGCCATATTGTCTGGGTGCCGTGGGATCTTTTACCGTGCAAAAGTCGGGGTCCGACGGAGCTGAAAACGACTGTATGGCTGGCATTTTGGCGCCAAATGGCAGCTTTTTCTGCAGGGGGTGGGTATGCATGCGCGGACGCGCGCACGCGCTGGTGTTTGTCAGTGTGTTCGTGTGTGTGCGCGCATGTGCAGGGGACCCTCCAGTTTGCTGTGCTGCATCATATTGCTGTATACTGTCCTTATTCTTGCGCGCACGGCAGGATTTTGGTGACGTACACTTACCGCTTTCCTTCCGGCAAACACGCTTTCTTAGCTCTTGGGCGCTGTGTCGTCGCCACAATCGGGCGCCACGCATACCCAAGATGGTCGGAGAGAGTGTATGCATACAGTGCCATATTGTCTGGGTGCCGTGGGATCTTTTACCGTGCAAAAGTCGGGGTCCGACGGAGCTGAAACGACTGTATGGCTGGCATTTTGGCGCCAAATGGCAGCTTTTTCTGCAGGGGGGTGGGTATGCATGCGCGGACGCGCGCACGCGCTGGTGTTTGTCAGTGTGTTCGTGTGTGTGCGCGCATGTGCAGGGGACCCTCCAGTTTGCTGTGCTGCATCATATTGCTGTATACTGTCCTTATTCTTGCGCGCACGGCAGGATTTTGGTGACGTACACTTACCCGCTTCCTTCCGGCAAACACGCTTTCTTAGCTCTTGGGCGCTGTGTCGTCGCCACAAATCGGGCGCCACGCATACCCAAGATGGTCGGAGAGGAGTGTATGCATACAGTGCCATATTGTCTGGGTGCCGTGGGATCTTTTACCGTGCAAAGTCGGGGTCTCGACGGAGCTGGGGGAAAACGACTGTATGGCTGGCATTTTGGAGACAAATGGCAGCTTTTTCTGCAGGGGGGTGGGTGGGTATGCATGCGCGGACGACGCGCACGCGCTGGTGTTTGTCAGTGTGTTCGTGTGTGTGCGCGCATGTGCAGGGGACCCTCCAGTTTGCTGTGCTGACATCATATTGCTGTATACTGTCCTTATTCTTGCGCGCACGGCAGGATTTTGGTGACGTACACTTACCGCTTTCCTTCCGGCAAACACGCTTTTCTTAGCTCTTGGCGCTGTGTAGTCGCCACAAATCGGGCGCACGCATACCCAAGATGGTGGAGATGAGTGTATGCATACAGTGCCATATTGTCTGGGTGCGTGGGATCTTTTACCGTGCAAAAGTCGGGGTCCGCGGAGCTGAAAACGACTGTATGGCTGGCATTTTGGCGCCAAATGGCAGCTTTTTCTGCAGGGGGGTGGGTATGCATGCGCGGACGCGCGCACGCGCTGGTGTTTGTCAGTGTGTTCGTGTGTGTGCGCGCATGTGCAGGGGACCTCCAGTTTGCTGTGCTGCATATATTGCTGTATACTGTCCTTATTCTTGCGCGCACGGCAGGATTTTGGTGACGTACTCTTCCCCGTTTGGCAAACCGCTTTCTTCTCGGCCTTTCTGCCTGGGCCCCGTCAGTGATCGCAATGGGGAGCATACCCAATGGTCGGGTGCCGTGGATTTTTATCTCGTGCCAAGTCGGGGTCCGGGGTCTTTGCTGCAATTGGGGCCAATGGAGTTTTCTGTAGGGGTGGGCCATGGCATGCGCGGGAGGGGCATCGCGGGCGGCGTGTGTTGTGTGTGTCGCTGTGGGCCCCAGTTGCGGGCCATCATTTGCTGTCTGTCCTATTTGCGACGCTGATTTTGTGCGCACACGATTTTTTCGCAACCGCTTTCTTGTCTTCCGCTTTCGTCACCACTTCGGGCGCTGTCGTGTCGAAATGTGCACGTCCAATGTCGGGTGGTGGATTTACGTGCAAGTCGGGGTCGGGGGTTTTACGTGGCAATTTGGGCCAATAAAACTTTTGCGGGTTGGGAATGGCGCGCGCGCAGGGGTGGTGTTGTCGGGCCGTGTGTTGCGTGTGTCGGGACCCCAGTGCAGGGCCTCAATTGCTGTTACAGTCTATTTGCGACGGAATTTTCCCCGGGGATTAAAAAAAAAAAAAAAAAAAAAAAAAAAAAAAAAAAAAAAAAAAAAACCGCCCCCCCCCCCCCCCCCCCCCCCCCCCCCCCCCCCCCCCCCGGGCCCCCGGGGGGGGGTTGTTTTTTTTGGGGGGTTTTGGGGGGCGGGGGGGTTTTGGCGGGGTTTCCCGGGGGGGGGGTTTTTGGGGGGTGGGGGCTGGGGGTAAAAGGGGCGGGGGACCCCTTTTTGGGGTTTTTTGGGTTTAAAGGGGGCCCCCCTTTGGTCCCCTTTTTTGGGGGGGTTTTTTTTGGGACGGGGGGTTTCCCCCCCGGGGGGTTTTTTTCCCCCTTTTTTTCCCCCGGGCCCCGCCCCAATGGGGGAAAAGGGGGGGGTTGTTTTTTGGGCCGGGGGGGGGGGCCGCGGGTTGGGGGGGGGGGTTGGGAAAGGGTTTCGGGGGGGGGGGGGGGGGGGGGGGGGGGGGTTTGGGGGGGGGGGGGGGGGGGGGGGGGGGGGGGGGGGGGGGGGGGGGGGGGGGGGGGGGGGGGGGGGGGGGGGGGGGGGGGGGGTTTTG
>JASPKP010001865.1:17500-25903 GCA_030674155.1 Stramonita haemastoma | reverse complement strand
AAGAAGCAGAAAAACAATAAGAATGTTCATGTTTCTCTAACCCACTGAACGCTGACAAGAATTATGGGATCTAACTTAAAACTGATCTTTGATCTCTTGCATGGTGCATGCACATAGCAATGGCAGGTCTGCACTCAAGATGACCCTGGAGATCGTAAAAATCCCCCCATCAAGCAACAACGTATTTGGGCTCAAATGACAGAAAACAGTAGATGTCTGATCGTTCAAAGGAGTAGAAACAGAATTTAAGAAGAATTTAGCAGCTGCCACTACCTAGTCTAGATCTGAAACCACGTGTTTCGTGTTTCGTGGACAGGGCATTGAAACCAAATCAAGCAGAACACTTTACAGTTACAAACTCACCTTGCAGGTATCCTCTCCTTGTATGCCACGATTTGCCATAGAATGTAATTCCACAATTTATCCACACTAAAATCGATGGATTAATACCACTGATCACTCATTAGCATCAAAATCGATAATTACGGCTTTTTTTCAAGATGGCGACAACAGCGTTCCGGATGTTGCCAAAATTAGGCTGACCAATCAGTGGTCTTGGCGCATCGCATGCTGGTTCTCAAACGGCGTTCTGATTCTCAGTTTGTCTTTTTAGAAGACTAGTGGCGATCTCAATCGGCCTCTGTAGCTTTCTTCAATTTAACGTCTCTTCACTCATAGTGATATTAGACAAGAAACAAAAGTAGAATAAAATTAATTGTGTCACTTGTGTGCGTGAGTGTGTATGTGCGAGTGTGTGAGTATGTATGTCAGTGTACGTGCCTACATGTGGATATGAGCAAGTATGTGTGAGCGTGCGTGTGCGAACTCGCGTGTGTGTGTGTGTGTGTGTGTGTGTGTGTCAATGCGTGCAACTATACATGTAGGTTTGGGTTTGGTAACTAAGGTGGGTGTGTATGTATTTATCCCTTTGAGTGACAGAGAATTAAAAGTAAAATGAATAGAGTAACCTCACCTACATGTGTCTACCCCTTATCAATCTTAAACCCAGTTTCAGACCCATATAATCTATTTCTTGAAGAAAAACGGAAAGGGGGGGGGGGGGGGGGGGGGGTATATTCCTGAACAAATTAAACTCCTAACAAGAAAATTTACAAAAATTCGCCAACAGGGCTTTTAACTAAACTTTTAACTATTTCAAACATAATCACATTATTATCCAATACTTTTTCATATGACATTACTGAAAACTTATCTATGAGAGTACTATGAAAATAGGGTTGAAGTAGTTTACAGTTAAAAATTATATGTCTAGGTGATAAATCAGAGCCACATATACATCTTATTTCTTTACAAAATTTAGTTCTAAAAGCGTCCAATCGAAATCTATATATCAGGCTTCTTAACAGTCTGTTATGACAATGGCGCACTCTGTCACATCTCAATGACTCTGCTCTTGAAGAATTCTTTCGTAAATTATAAATACGGTTCCAACAAGCTTTGTTCTCAGTTTGTCTTTTTAGAAGACTAGTGGCGATCTCAATCGGCCTCTGTGTGTGTGTGTGTGTGTGTGTGTGTGTGTGTGTGTGTGTGTGTGTGTGTGTGTGTGTGTGTGATTAAATGCAAGTATGCATACTGTGCTTGAGAATACATCTATTACATGCATGCATACTCTGTGTGTGTGTGTGTGTGTGTGTGTGTGTGTGTGTGTGTGTGTGTGTGTGTGTGTGTGTGTGTGTGTGTGTGTGTGTGTCTTCGTTTTAACGTCTATCCACTGACAAGTGATTTTAGACTGGACAAGGGGAGGAGGAGATAGGAGTGAATATATGTGTATTTGTTTGTAAAGTTGAATGAATGATACAAGGAAAAAACATCTAACCATGAGAAAGTCATTGAACTGCACATACAGAAGAAGGCAAAGGAAAAAAGATAAACTTGGGTAGGCCTAAGCTCGAATGCGTGCAAGTGTGTGTGTGTGTGTGTGTGTGTTTGTAGGGGTGTGTGCGCGCGTGCGTGCATGTGTGTGTGTGTGTGTGTGTGTGTGTGTGTGTGTGTGTGTGTGTGTGTGTGTGTTTGTGTGTGTGTGTGGTGTGTTTAAATGCGTGTATGCATGTGTGTGCTTGAATGCATACTAATATTGCATACAGTGTACCTTTGGGTACAAGAGACACTAACACTGACAGTTTTATTGTCCATACACCATTACACAGAGAGAGAGAGAGAGAGACACTGACACTGACACTGACACTGACACATTTTATTGCTTTAAAGCTTACAAAGCTCATCAAGCATGCATCGCGAAAGATCGAATCAAACACGACGCGAAATGTTTGACATGGAAACCAAAACAAACAATGTTTTTTTCTTTTTTTTATATCGGAACTGACAATATATGTCAGTGACTTGTCATTTCATATGTACACATCAAGCAGCACTCTGGTCCACGGTACACAGCCGTCATCACCCCAGGTAGAAGCAGATGAGGTCACGGAGCACCTGTAGTTTCCCAGAGCACGTGCCTACCCCAGTTCTGCCAGCACGCCTTCCCCTCCGTAGGTTGTCCAGTTTCGTCACCTCTTCTGTCAGCATGTTCTTCCTTTCTTGTTTTACGTACCAAAACACACAGTCATTTTCTTCTTCTGTATGTGACTTGCATGAAAATTCCAACACCAAGTCATCTGACTCACAGAGTAACAGATCGTCATTCTCTGTGGTGTAAAGTACAACTTTTCTGAAAAACTTGTTTCGGTCTCTGTCTCTTAAACGACGTTGTACCGTTTTATTGGTCATGGTAGAGATGTAATCCTTCACCATACCAGCATTAAACCCATCTATTGTCTTCTCGATCTTGTTTTCCTCATTTGTTTCCAGTTCCTTCAGAGAGACACTGACGTCACAATCAGCTGCACACGGGGCATTTATTATGTTTTGCACGTGCAACACATCGGACACACCCCCTTCACTGTCTGACTGGTCTGTCTGTATTGCTGTCAGGTGTGTAGGGCTGAGATTCGCCTGTGTGCATGGCGATTCAAACACGTTATCAAGCACATGCGACACATCTGGCACTGAATCACCTGGTGTTTGGCCACTCACTTGATGTTGCTGCTGTTGATGTTGTTGTCGTCGTCGTTGATCTCGTTGTATCTGGCTTGGTGGTTTACGCCTAAAATATTGTGTCTGGCTGTTTCGGTTGAGCACTGGTTGAGCACTGGACTCGCCATGTTTGTTGTCACTGGGAGGGTTTGCTGGCTTGAGTCGTAACACGACAACAGTGCTGTCGTCTTCGCCACCACACACCTTCCAACTGGTTAGGGCATTGTCTATTAGCAGGGCATTCAGCATTGTTTCTACAGTCGTTGGAAGTCCAATAACTGGCATGGTGCTGTTGTAAACGGGAAATTCCGAGAGAGAGAGAGAGAGAGAGAGAGAGAGAGAGAGAGAGAGAGGAGAGAGAGAGAGAGAGAGAGAGAGAGAGAGAGAGAGAGAGAGAGAGAGAGAGAGAGCATTCTTTTTTGCTTGCTTTATGCTTATAAGTATCATCTTCAAGGTTGCCGAAATCATGTTAGTATAATTTGATGATGAAATGATTTTTGTTCCTAGATAGATGGCTTGATGAAAAAAAAGGCAAATTAATGCTTATAAATTCAATGTACCATCTGGAAATAAAAACTTGACTTAACTTTGTCAGATGCTTTAACAGCAGGAATAACATTTTAGCTCATAAAATTATGACAATCAACAATAGTTATTCTCTCAGCGTTTATTATTTGGGTTTGTGTTTTCATCTCTGGTGATATTTATAAGCAATGTGCTAGGCAGTATTTCATTCATAACAAAGTAAAAACTATATTCCAGTTACAATATCCACACATGATGCTCTCTATGCAAACAACACATGTATCTGATATATATATATATACTCATGACATCAACCTGAAAATAGATCTATAGCCTACACTATAACTGTTAGTGCTGCACACAGAAAAATCATCAGTATCTTTATCATCTTTATCATCATCACAATCATCTCTCTCTCTCTCTCTCTCTCTCTCTCTCTCTCTCTCTCTCTCTCTCTCTCTCTCTCTCTCTCTCACTCACTCACTCCCTCTCCACCCCTATCTCTCTTACAGGGTCTTCCACTCATGTTTTTACCTACTTTTCAACAGCCACCTTCATCTCCACCACCTTACTTTAATCTGTTGTGTGTGTGGGTACGAGTGTGCGTGCATGTGCGGGCGCGCACGTGTGTGTGTGTGTGTGTGTGCGTGTATTTGTGTTGTATTCTATTGTTTGAAGTTATGTATGCGTGCGCGCACGCGCGCGCGCATGTGTGCGTGTATGTGTGTGTGTATCTGGTTTTCTATTCTTTTATTTCGAGGATAATGGAGCACTAACTACACTACAGTAAATTAGCAATGTGGCACCCATCAATGCAAACCCAATTTCTACAGTCGCATAGAATCTTGTTCAAAGAGTTGGTATGAATGACTCGCAGATTTTCAAATTGTTTTTAAAATCCGACACTCACAATTAAAAAGGATATATATATATGAATGTTAGATATTGTTCTGCTGCATACACAGTATATATGTTTCTCACAAATTTTGTCTGGAATGCCTTTAACTTAAGTCTATTAATGAGACAAATAGTTGACCACACTTGAGAATTATCTACTCCAAAATGAGAAGAAAGAACATGAGTAAGCTTAGACAAGGTAAAATAACTATATGGACAACATCCAGCGTCTTCCTGGGTTTTTTTTTTCTTGCGTGTTTCCAGCATGCACTTTCAATTATGCTCTAACCTTCATGTGTAGTATCCATAATACAGGCACAATGTGAATATTTTGCTGTCGCAGCTTTGTCAACTTTTTCATCATATTGTGATGAGATGGCACCCAACAAAAAGTGATGCCAGTACCTCGTAACATTAGAAAGTGTACATAATGATTTATTTCATTATTAAGACCATGTGTACTAACGGCCCTGAATTCTTTTGAGAATGAAAAGCTAACTTTGAATCATCACTGATCACAAAAAAGAACCGATGTATGGTCCTAGGAAAATCAAGTAAATAATTTCATGCCATTAAAATAGCAGTCAACTGTGCAGTAAAGACTGGGTGATTCCTCCCAATGTGGTATATTTTTTCAACCTTTAAAGACGGAATGATAAAGGCTGCTCCTCCCTCATTGCTCTTGAGAAGGGACCCATCAGTATAGATTTTAAGATGCCAAGGATAATTAGTGATTATATGATCTTTCACAAAGGTGCTAATAATATTACTTCCTTTCTCCTTTTTAAAGCTAAGTGATCAATGTCAAAATTAGCTCTTTGAAGTTCCCATGACGGATAGGGAGATACATGAGGCATAAGTAAAAAGGTAAAGGTGTCCCCATAACCTGTGTGGTCGTAGGGGAGCACGGTGTTAGAGGCCTCAGCTTCTCTAGGGGCCAGCATGTTGAGGGCGGCGCCCATCTCTCCCTCGCTGCTTTATCTTCCCTGACCCTAAAGAGGGCAGGTACCCATTTACAGCTGGGTGAACTACGGGACTGTAATGAAGCCAAGGCGCACAAACGGTCACACATCTATTTGGTAACCACGCTCGAGGCTGGTTAACATTAGCTGGGGGAAGCGAGCGCCCTGACCACTGAGCTATCCTGTCCACAAATGAGGCATAAACTGTTTAATCTCTTTTGGATTAGTTTCAGATTTGTCAAAAATTGCGGAAGTGGAAGAACGGATAGAAATAAGAGAAGAAATGGTTTTAGCTCTGTTCGGAAAGTGATTGTCGGATCTTAGATTGATCTCATTTTGAATATCATTTTCAACAGCTGAGCTTCTTATGACATACTTTGCCACTGTTAATTCACGGTATTCATCTAGAGGTAAAATTCCCATTTCTGTTTATAGGCCTATGTACCTAAAGATGAAGCGTAAGATGGTATAACTGTTATTCGAGGCAGGACGGAAAGCTTTACAATCTAAGCGTTTAAGTTTCTTTAGTAAATATTTTGGAGCACTAAAGTACACTTCTTGCCCACAGGTCAGTATAGAGCGAGAGGGCTAACGATAGGTGTTTAGTTTTAGAGGTGCTATATTTTGTGCCCATCGCTGCTTGCTGAAAACTTTTATGAAATTCAAATTTTCCTTGCTTTATCTCACAAATATTCAATATCACGATTCCACGTTAGTTTTGATGTAAGATATACTCCTAAAAATATTAGGAAACATTTGTATTCAGTGCACACATCATTACTTTTGAAAATAGGAAGGGGTTATGGATCAACTCCATTATTACAGAGTACAATGTTAAGTTTTAGTCGGTGACAACACTAATCCATTTTCAACCATATAAGCGTTAAGCTTATTTAGTTCACAATGATATATTTTTCTTATGTAATTTTTTAAAGTTGTCTTTTTGGTGTTATCTTCTTCATCGTTGTCGTCATCTACATGCAAAGATCATCTGCATATTGAACAAGAACAACGTTATTGGTCACTGATTTAGGAAGATCATAAAGTAAAATATTAAAGAGATAAGGAGCAATGATAGAGCCTTGAGGTATACCCATAGTAGGAAATTTCTGGGTAGAATACGTGTGTCCTATTTTTACTCTTTTTACTTTTAATTTCTACAACTGAGAAAATTTGCAAAGTACGAGTAGAAGTGACCAGATAGATCTAGATCGATATTATATATAGCAATCTAGTATGCCAGACCTGATTCTACGCTTTATTAATATAAAAAAAATTTAAAAGTAGCAAGAACATTCTCCCGGTGCACAAATTGATGTTTAATGTGCGTAGTTTACTTTATCTAGATGATCAACTAAAGATCGGCCTTTTCAAAAACCTGCCTGATTAACTGGTTTTATTTTATTTTTATCGGAGTAATGTTCTAGTCTGTTAAAAATGATCTTTTCCATAAGTTTTTTCTGGTGTGTGAAGTTAGTGCAATGGGTCTAGAGCTTTTGATGTCTTCTTTGGATTTTCCTTATTTTAATATAGGGACAATAAATGACTGTTTCCAGAATAGGGGGAGTTTGCCCTCAGCCCAGTACTTCTGAAATAATTCAATTTTTTCATTCAACACGAAAACCGAATTTTCTGGCAAATGCTTTAACATTTCATTTTGACATAGCATCCATTCCGACTGATGTCCTCTTATTGCTTAGAGACTGTATACCACCTTGTTTTTAGTTCTGGTAGTAGTGTGATTATTGCATTCATATAATTTGTATTATCCGGGACAGGATCTGTGTATAGATCTTTTTGTATAAATTTCTTCTCGCCTGGTAGCGACTCGAGTTGAAGTTGAAGAAAGTAACTCTTCATTGCGTTGATAAACATGTCAACAAAAGCTTCTCCCTTGTCTAAATTAGTAGGGAACTCTTTTCCATTTGTCTTGATTTGATAAAGAGGTAAATTTACACCATGGTTCATGTGGTTAACCCTTTTCCACAGCTCCTGTAGATCTCTATGAGAACTAACGTCTTTGCTACAGAGAATGGACCAGAAATCCCTTTTCCCTGTTGGATGATTCTTATCATCCTCTTTGATAGCTCTCTTCAATATAACTTTATAAGGCGATTTTCTAACGATTTGTTTTTTTTACGTAGGTTTTAAACATTAATTTCTGTTTATCCACAGCTTTCTGGCAGGCAGCGTTCCACCATATGTTACCTTTATGTTTATCAGATTTTACAGACGACAGTTTACAGATAGAATTATCTGCAGCCTTTAACATGGTGTCGGTAAGTTTAAAATAAAATATGTTAATATTCTCATCTCTCAAAGACTTGGTGTCTTCTGTTCTTCATAAGGATTGAAACTTGATACAGTCAGCATTACTGTCGTAGGCCTATAGTTTTATTTTGGAATGATATCTCTTACTTTGTCAGTTTGCACCGATTTATCTTATGAAAAAGAGTTATAACAATTGGCACACGGTCACTTCCCGATGTATCAATACTATCATCCAGCGTTTCCAATACATGTAACCTACAGTGAGGAACAAGAATGGGAAATATGAAGGAGAAATTAATGGCACTAGCCCTTTGGTTTGAAATATCGGGAATCTTGGTGATTCGACCATCGTTATGGAGACGGAGAGATGAATCTACCATATTTTCTACAAACTGTCGACTGGTGATAGTTATACAGTTGCTGTTATACTATAATACAGTGTGTGTGCGTACGCGCGCGCGCGCGCGCGTGTGTGTTTTGTGTGTGTGTGTGTGTGTGTTTGTGTGTGTACGTGCACGCACGCGTGCGTGCGTACGTGCGTGCGTCGTACGAGCGTGCATGCGTGCGCACGTACGTGCATGCGAAGGTGCGTACGTGTGTGTGTGTGCATGCATGCGCGCGCATGTATGTGTGTGCGTGCGTGTGCGCGCGTGCATGTGTGCGTGCGTGTGCGCGCGGGCGCGCGTGCGTGTGT
>JASPKP010001865.1:0-12500 GCA_030674155.1 Stramonita haemastoma | reverse complement strand
ATTTTGGAATGCATTCTATTCATCAATCTAGCACTGTGCGTGTGTGTGTGTGTGTATGTGTGTGTGTGTGTGTGTTTGTGTGTGTGTGTGTGTTGTGTGTGCGTGCGTACATGTGTGTGTGTGTGTGTGTGCGCGCGCGCGCGCACGCACGCAAACGCCACAAATACACTTGTGGCAGCGTGTCTGTGTCTGTCATCAGCGCGCAGGGGTGGGGTGGGGGAGGGTGGGGTGGAGGTATTGGGAATAGGAAGGAATTTCTTTCTATATCAATCTTTTATTTGTCCACGTTGTAAGTAAGTACTCTCTCCATCCATTAGACCATGAGTGGTGGTAGTCTGGGCGATAGTCTTTCAGATGAGACGATAAACCGATGATCCGTGTGTTGCATACAAATATTTAGCGCACGTAAAAGAACCCACGGCAACAAGAGGGTTGTCCCTGGCAAAATTCTGTAGTAAAAATCCACTCTGATAGAGAAACATATACAGTTGCGCGCGGGGGCACACACAACACACACACACACACACACGCGCGCGCGCGTCATGTCAAGTATATTTATAATATCCCTGGCTGTACTGGGCTAAACTACTACTATACTACTACTACTACTACTACTACTACTACTACTACTACTACTACTACTTCTTCTTCTTCTTCTTCTTCTTTCTTCTTCTTCTTCTTCTTCGCAACTCTTCTATGTCTTCTTCTTCGCAACTCTTCTTCGCCGCAATTCTTCTTCGCAATTCTTCGCAATTCTTCTTCCTCCTCCAACGCTCATTAACGGCGTACGGCATACGGGATAGCCAAGTGGCTAGAACATTGCCCTCGCAATCTGTTTCGAATTCTGTTCAAGGGAATATTTTCCCCTGGAGTTAACATCGGTACCGACTCCACTCCTCCCAAAAAGTCCTTCGGATGAGACTATAAACCGGGGCCCGTGTGAGAACGTATACAGAACATCTTGTGCACATGTTAAAACCTGATCTGCTTTTCGGAAGAGTAGGCTTGTGGGTGCCGGTGGGAACGGATGACAAAATTTACAAAACCTCGTACACACAGGGACTGGATGTAAAAGAGCACATAAGTGCTTGGTCCATTATCCTCGATGTAAAAGAATGAAACAATGAATGAAAGAATCAATGCATGAATAAATATATAAATAAACACGGTCCAAGGACCAGGATCGTGGCCTTCCAGTGACCTGTTATAAGCCACGATCGTGGTTTTACACACGTCAGGTTCGACATCAATCCACTAGCATCGATAGTCTTCGAAAATCTCCCTCGTTTTCTGTTGGTCAAGTCAAGTCAAAAGTACTTTAATCATCCCATGAAGGACAATTACAATACTGACAGACAAATTAATACGAATCATAATCTCAAAAGACACAAGATAGCTAGCTACATTACATATTGGTTCAAACATTGCGCATTGCACTGCCACACACACACACACACACACACACACACACACACACACACACACACACACACACACACACACACACTGCCTACATAGTATAATTTTTATAGGCCAGCCCATCACCGATGGCGGAGTAACGTTTATTCAACTCTGACCACTTGAAACCTTCCAGCTGTCTCCTCCCTTTCACGGTTTGGCACTGTCCGACACTTCCCACGCTAGCCTAGCCAAGGCTAGCCAACAAGTCTGTCTTTCTCTCACCCCCTCTGCAATCCCCCCCCCCCCCCCCCACTTCTCTCTCTCTCTCTCTCTCTCTCTCTCTCTCTCTCTCTCGCCCTTGCTTGGCTACCAGCAAGACGTGGTTTGAAAAGTGAGTGGAGGAATTTTCTATTTTCTACTAGAAAGGCCTTCAATATGCCCGTCACAGGACTACCTCCTTCTCTCGAAACAGTACTAAATACATTTCTGCAGGAAATGGCCTTAACATCCTTCAAAATTGACGGCCGAGAACATCAGACTGTTATTGTGTTGCGCCTGTCACCAGCCCACCAACATCAGGCAACACACAGCCACAGTGACAGTGTCGTGTACCGCAAGAAAGGGGCAGCGCAAATTGCCAGGGACAAATTGAGAGTGGAGACACACAAGGCCAGTTTAATGAAAAAGCAACACGCACATTCTGTCTCCCCTTCAGGTTTGTTTTTGCCGACACCTCCTAGTTTATTTTATAATGCGGAGAATGAAACTGCTATGGACACGGCCATAGATGACACGCCCACTGGCACTCCTAGCTGTGCTGTTAAATTTCCACGTGCAACACGGCCAGCCAGCTCGTCTCCGTCAAGCTTGCCTGTTGTTGATCCTGTGTCAGTGACAGTGCAGCCGTGTGACTTGGTGCTAAAGGACTGGAGTGACGATTCTGACTATGACAGAGATAACGAAAGTGAAGATGTCATGACAGTATGCAGCGACACTCCAGCAATGTCTCCTATGACACTGACGGGGCACGACTTTGCAGAAAATGAGACAGAGAACAACAAAAAACCATTCAGTACCGATGCGATCGAGCAAGCGCAAAACAGCGACACTGTGTCCGTCGAGGACTGTAGGAGGATAATGGAACGTTTACAAAAATTTGAAAACACGATGGACAGGGGCTTGGAGTCAATTCTGAAAGCAGCTGAAGACGGAAAACTTCCGGACACGTCCAGTGACCAGCCAGCAGTACAACCACACCGCTAATGCCGCTCTGTGACAGCTCCTCGGATCCTGCTTCGACATCGTTATAACCCGTGACATTCACACACATGTGTAACCATGTATAAACAATTCCGCGTTTTGGCTTCCAATCGCGAAGAATCGTTGATATTGTACAGTTCTCAATTTTGCTGTTGTACTTTTCGATTTCGGTCCCTTTCCCCAACTACCCTTTTGTGAATGGGTTTAAAAACCTAACACAATAAATCTTTTGTCATTGTCATTGTCATTGTCTCTCTCTCTCTCTCTCTCTCTCTCTCTCTCTCTCTGTGTATCTGTTATTGTGCTAGCCTACGCCCTGCTATGAAACCTGCTTGTTCCTCAGCAATGATGGTTTCTGCTTGTGGCTTCACTCTGTTCAGTATCATCTTCAACATGACCTTGCTTGGGCGGCATATGGGCTGACAGGGCGGTAAGTCTGGCACTACTGAAGGTTTCCTTTCTTGGGGAGGGTGACGATAAGTGACTGTGTCCAAATCTACTGTGTCCAAAGGCCTAATCTACTTTAAAAAACAAAACAAAACCATTTGGCCCTGTACACGTGGATTAAATCGGTCTCGGCTTAAGAATCGTATAATAGTCACTCATTATGGATTCACACACACAACACACACACACACACACACACACACACACACACACACACACACACACACACGCACGCACGAACGTACGAACGCACACTCTCACACACACACGCACGCACACGCACAAACACATACACACACACGCCCGCGCGCGCGCCCGTGCGACAATATTTGAAGAGAAGTGTCCCTCAAAAAGGGATTTAGGCCTATTCTACTTTTTTCAAAACGTTTGGCCCTGTACATGTGGATTAAGTCTGTCTCTGGGCTTAAGAATGGTGCCCATTTTGAACACACACACACACACACACACACACACACACACACATACCCCCTCACACACACACACACGCACACACACACACACATACCCCCTCACACACACACATACCCCCTCACACACACACACACACACACACACACACACACACACACACACACACGCGCGCGCGCGCGCGCGCACGTAAGTACGAACGCACACTCACACTCACACACCCGCACGCATGCACGCACACACACACGCGCGCTCGGGCGCGCGCGCGCGCGCGCGCGCCACGCACGCACGCACACGACAATATTTGAAGAGAAGTGTCCCTCAAAAACGGATTTAGGCCTATTCTACTTTTTAAACGTTTGGCCCTGTACATGTGGATTAAGTGTGTCTCTGGGCTTAAGAATGGTGCTCATTTTGAACACACACACACACACACACACACACACACACACACACACACGCGCGCGCGCGCGCGCGCGCGCGCGCGCGCGCGCGCGCGCGCACGCACGAACACACGCACGCACGCACGCACGCACGCACACGCACGCACGCACGCGCAAACACACACACACACACACACACACACACACACACACACACACACACACACACACACACGACAATATTTGGAGAGAAGACACGTCTCAAAAACGGATGTAATCTACTTTTTTCAAAGCATTTGGCCCCCTATATGTGGAATAAGTCTGTCTCTGGGTTTAAGAATTGGAGCTTCATTTTTCTAACCTTTTCATCCTATTAGTTTTAATGCTTTTATATATACTTCAATATTGGGAATACCAATACCCCTTCCTTCAAAATCGTGGACAGTATATATATATATATATATATATATATATATATATATATATATATATATATATATATATAATCTTATTGGTCTTTTTGTCCCACACTAACTCAAAGCACAATTTTTGTAGTTGTTTGATGCGAGTTTCAGGAGGATTGGATAGCAGAATGCACAGCTAGGCTTGATCAGTTTGGAGAGTAGAAGTGATTTTAGTACCGCTATTCTAGCAGAATGCACAGCTAGGCTAGATCAGTTTGGAGAGTAGAAGTGATTTTAGTACCGCTATTCTAGCAGAATGCACAGCTAGGCTAGATCAGTTTGGAGAGTAGAAGTGATTTTAGTACCGCTATTCTAGCAGAATGCACAGCTAGGCTAGATCAGTTTGGAGAGTAGAAGTGATTTTAGTACCGCTATTCTAGCAGAATGCACAGCTAGGCTGGATCAGTTTGGAGAGTAGAAGTGATTTTAGTACCGCTATTCTAGCAGAATGCACAGCTAGGCTGGATCAGTTTGGAAAGTAGAAGTGATTTTAGTACCGCTATTCTAGCAGAATGCACAGCTAGGCTACATCAGTTTGGAGAGTAGAAGTGATTTTAGTACCGCTAGTCTAGCAGAATGCACAGCTAGGCTGGATCAGTTTGGAGAGTAGAAGTGATTTTAGTACCGCTATTCTAGCAGAATGCACAGCTAGGCTAGATCAGTTTAGAGAGTAGAAGTGATTTTAGTACCGCTATTCTAGCAGAAGCCACAGCGACAAAATCTACAAAACTGCATACACATGGAGACAGGATGTAAAAAGCACATGCATGTAAGTGCTTATTCCATTTACCTCGGAATAAAAGATAATTAAATAGATAAATTAAATCTCTCTTGGGGGGGGGGGGGGGGGAACGGATAGCCTAGTGGTCAGAACATTGCGCATGCATTTTGACAACCCGGGTTGATTCCCGTTGAGGATATTTTTTTCCTGGAGTTAACGTCAGTGCTGACTTCACTCTCCCCAAAAGTCCTTCGGATGAGACTATAAACCGAGGCCCCTTGTGCGAACCCACGCAGAACATCTTGCGCACACGTTAAATGCTGTTCCGCTTTTCGTAAGAGTAGGCTATCGTGTGCCGGTGAGAATAGATGTCCTAGAATAGATGTAGATGTCCTACAAAACTGCATACACACGGGGACTGGATGTAAAAAAAGCACATGGGCGCTTATCCCATTATCCTCGATATAAAAGAATCTCTCTCTCTCTCTCTCTCTCTCTCTCTCTCTCTCTCTCTCTCTCTCTCTCTCTCTCTCTCTCTGATCCCTGCTGAGAAATTTAAGGAACATTTCCTGAAATAAAGAGTCTGCTCACGCGCAGGCCTATACCTCTGACACTATCATCTGTGAAAGTGAAGACATGGTCTTTCAGTTTACCTGAACAATTGACACTTACAACCCAGCAGATTACTTTTGGTTTGTAAAACGAAACACCAAACACATGACTAAGAAGGAAAAAGACGATGACTGGTATGATGAGAGAGAGAGGAGAGAGAGAGAGAGAGAGAGAGAGAGAGAGAGAGAGAGAGAGAGAGAGAGAGAGAGAGAGAGAGAGAGAGAGAGAGACAATGACAATGACAATGACAATGACAAAGATTTATTGTGTTAGGTTTTTCAACCCTTTCACAAATGGATAGATGGGGGAGGGGACCGAAATCGAAAGATACAACAAAATTTCAAACTGTACAATATCAAGGATTCTTCGCGATTGGTAACCAAAACGCGGTATTGTTTGCAATAGTTTATGTGGATGTCACTGGTAATAACCCATGTCGTAGCAGGGACGGAGGAACTGTCACAGAGCGGCATCAGCCATGTGGTTGTACTGCTGGCTGGTCACTGGACGTGTCGGGAAGATTCCCGTCTTCAGCTGCCCTCCCGTCTTCATTTGCTCTCTCCAACGAATCAAAGCCCCTGTTCATTGTGTCTGCAAATTTCTGCAGAAGTTCCATCAATTCCCTGCGATCCTCACCGGACACAGCGGAGCCACCTCCTGCTTCGTCGATGGCAGTCGCACTTTCGGCATTCGTTTCCAGTGGTTCCGCTCTCTTGCTGTTCCCTGTCACATCTTCTGTAGAGCTGTGCTCTGCCAGTGTCACAGGCGGCACTGCTGGCGCGTCACTGCTCACAGATATGACTTCTTCATTGTCAGTATTCTTGTCCGTGTCAGAGTCGAGACTCCAGTCTTCAAGCGCCAATTCGTGCGGTTGCACTGTCACTGACACGGGGTCAACATCAGGCATGCATGACGGAGAGGAGACGGCTGGCCGTGTTGCACGTGCGGATTTTGCAGCGCAGGGAGGAGAGCCAGTGGGCGTGTCACATTTGAATGTGTCCATAGCCATTTTATTTTCGGTGTAAAATAAACTTGAGGGTGTCGGGAGAAACAAATCCGAAGGGGAGACAGACTGTTCATGTTGTTTATTTATGACACTGACCTTATGTGTCTCCATTCTCTTTTTGTCCCTAGCAATTTGCGCTGCCCCTTTCTTACGGTAAACAACACTGTTACCAACACTGTCACCATGGCTGTGTGTAGCAGGATGCCGGTGGGTCGGTGACAGGCGCAACACTATCACAGTTTGCTTCTCTCTGCCGTCGATTTTATACGATGTCAGAGACATTTCCTGCAGAAAGGTATTCAAAACTGTTTCCAGAGAAGATGGTAGTCCTGTCACTGGCATACTGGAGGTTTTTCTGGTAGAAAATAGAAAGTTTCTTTTCTCACTTTAGAAACCACGTCTTGCTGGTAGCCAAGCAAGGGAAGCCACTCCGAGAGAGAGAGAGAGAGAGAGAGAGAGAGAGAGAGAGAGAGAGAGAGAGAGAGAGAGAGAGAGAGAGAGAGGAGAGAGAGAGAGAGAGAGAGACTGACACTGACACTGACACATTTTATTGCTTTTAAGCTGTAGGCTACAAAGCTCATCAAGCATGCATCGCGAAAGATCGAAACAAACACGACGCGAAATGTTTGACATGGAAACCATAACAATGTTTTTTCTTCTTTTTTTATATCGGGACTGACAATACTTGTCAGTGACTGTCATTTAATATGTACACATCAAACAGCACACTGGTCCACGGTACACCCCATCATCACCCCAGGTAGAAACAGATGAGGTCACGGAGCACCTGTAGTTTCCGCAGAGCACGTGCTTGTGTGTCGGGGTATGCAGTTCTGCCAGCAGCCTTCCCCTCTGTAGATTGTCCAGTTTCGCCACTTCCTCTGTCAGCATATTCTTTCTCTCTTGTTTTACGTACCAAAACACACAGTCATTTTCTTCTTCTGTATGGGACTTGCATGAAAATTCCAACACCAAGTCATCTGACTCACAGAGTAACAGATCGTCATTCTCTGTGGTGTA
Source organism: Stramonita haemastoma (assembly GCA_030674155.1). Classification (NCBI taxonomy): domain Eukaryota; kingdom Metazoa; phylum Mollusca; class Gastropoda; order Neogastropoda; family Muricidae; genus Stramonita; species Stramonita haemastoma. The sequence continues at coordinate 4,757 of JASPKP010001865.1, read as the reverse complement.
AAGTATAACTTTTCTGAAAAACTTGTTTCGGTCTCTGTCTCTTAAACGTCGTCGTACTGTTTTATTGGTCATGGTAGAGATGCAATCCTTCACCATACCTGCATTAAATCCATCTATTGTCGTCTTCTCGATCTTGTTTTCCTCATTTGTTTCCAGTTCCTTCAGAGAGACACTGACGTCACAGTCAGCTGCACACGGGGCATTTAGTAGGTTCTGCACGAGCAACACATCGGACACACCCCTTCACTGTCTGACTGGTTTGTCTGTAATGCTGTCAGGTGTGTAGGGTTGAGATTGGCCTGTGTGCATGGCGATTCAAACACATTTTCAAGCACATGCGACACATTTGGCTCTGAATCACCTGGTGTCTGGCCACATACTTGATTTTGCTGCTGTTGCTGTTGATGTTGTTGTTGATGTTGTTGTCGTCATCGCGGATCTCGTTGTATCTGGCTTGGTGGTTTACGCCTAAAATATTGTGTCTGGCTGTTTTGGTTGAGCACTGGTTGAGCACTGGACTCGCCATGTTTGTTGTCACTGGGGGGGGGGGGGGGGGGGGGAGAGGCTTGCTGGCTCGAGTGGTAACAGGATGGCAGTGCTGTCCTCTTCGCCACCACACACCTTCCAACTCGTGAGGGCGTTGTCTGTTAGCAGGGCACTCAGTTGGCAGTCCAATAACTGGCATGGTGCTGTTGTAAACGGGGAAATTCACCGCAGCTTTTGCAAAATGGGCCTTGATGCTTCGCGTCCCCTCACGTGACCAAGAGAGAGAGAGAGAGAGAGAGAGGCAAGGCAAGGGCAAGGCAAGGCAAGGCAAAGTATTTTATTCGAGGATAATAGATAAGCACTTGTGTGCTTTTTTACATCCAGTCCCCGCCCTTTTCAGGGATACATCAAGTTGAAAAGATACTAAACAATAAAGCTTTACGCAAACCAAACAACACACAAGAATAAGGACACTATATATGATAAGGTAATAAAAATGCACTCGATCAGAAGACAAAAATCAGAAGTCACAATAAAAGATTTTGATTATGAAAGAATAGAAAAGTGTTAATAGGTAAAGAGCAAACAAGAGAACAAGATGAAATAAACAACTGAAAACATCAATCCACCACCATCTATCAGAGAGAGAGAGAGAGAGAGAGAGAGAGAGAGAGAGAGAGAGAGAGAGAGAGAGAGAGAGAGAGAGAGAGAGAAGAGAGAGAGAGAGAGAGAGAGAAACTGTACAGATAGGCATGCAGATACACATATTGTGAGTTAGGTTTTTCAGGGGTTGAAAAGGGCAGAGCCAGCCATCAGACAGAATGCAGGGATATGGAAACCCTGTCACAGACTTGATTATGCCATGTTTATATAAAATTTTGTTATGTCCCCCACCTCCCTTGCCCCTTTTGCAATGGCAGAAAAAGTTAGGCCACGATTTATTGAATTTGAATGTAAATCCCTTGCACCATGTCCTGGATTCCATGCCATGCCCATCATTAATTTGGGGCTGTAGAAAGAATACACTTTTATGTCTGAAAATGTCTGTTTTGTGGCCAATCCCCTTCCCACTGTACCCCTGGCACGGGCTTAAAAGCTTTATACAAATTTCTCTCTCTCTCTCTCTCTCTCTCTCTCTCTCTCTCTCTCTCTCTCTCTCTCTCTCTCTCTCTCTCTCTCTCTCTCTCTCTCTTTTGTACAAGGCTTTCAAGCTTAGAGAAATAGTCACTTCGTGAAGTAATGTACAATTTAATGACTAAATGACATTTAACTATATGATTTCATGAATTGTATTGTTCACATCCCCCTTCATAAGGGGCTAAGGCCTATTTGAATAAATCATCTGCATCTGCGTCTCTCTCTCTCTCTCTCTCTCTCTCTCTCTCTCTCTCTCTCTCTCTCTCTCTCTCTCTCTCTCTCTCTCTGGTGATGGTGGTTTATGGATTATGGCTTGCTGTTACCTTTTTTTTCTTCGTTTTTTTTAATTTTAAGCTATATCCCTAATCAGGGCAAGGGGCAGATGAAAAAAGTATGTAATACTCTGTAACTCTTGAAAAATAAAGATTATTCATTCATTCATTCCTTCTCTCTGAGGATTGAGAATAGGCGGATTTAAGACAGGGAATGTCATACAGTACGTGGCTACTCTGACGTTCAACAGACCTGTCCAGAAAAGACTGAGCCAGCCAAAGAAGCCAACATTTCAGAAAGAATACAAGGAAACTGTCCTTCAATCAGAGGGTGAAGATTTAGAGGCATGCCAGTCTGGTGACATTGTGATGGAATAGGCATGCAAACCAGACATTGATTTAGAAGGTGTGTACTGGTTTGTCAAACAGCAAGACAAAAACTTGATAAAAGAGAAAAAATACTATCAAACTCACCAGTTTGCAGAGGCAAGCGAAGTAAATCGGGACAGATGACAATGGCTGACCTTATCACGTGCATCACGGGATTTAGCGACGCCTCGTGACCTCCCCCAGTTTTCTAGTGGCTGGCAGTGTGAGTGTGTGCCACAGAGATTGGACACAAGAAACGCTGTCACAAATTTGGACAGGAAAGAATGGGGTGTTTGGCTGTACATTATGAAGATCAGTGCCGTGGTTTCCATGTCTTTATTTTATTTTATTTATTATTTTATTTATATTAGTTTTTATATATTTCTTTTTTGTGGTTTCCATGTCATGCAATGGTGTGGGGCTGCCACATTCCCCTTGCTGTATGAGCTTATCAGCTTAAAGGAATAAAAAAAAAATATCATTTAGTTTATTGCTCTCTGTCTCTGTCTCTGTCTGTCTCTGTCTCTGTCTGTCTGTCTGTCTGTCTGTCTGTCTCTCTCTCTCTCTCCAAATTCTGACCAAAAGAAAGGTAGCTGACCTATATTTGCTGTGTCCAGATCCACCACTGCAACAGGACAGAGAGACAGACAGACAGACACCAAGCCAAGTCTTACAAGCTGTCCTTGTAAACTGCACATAACAATCAATGGCAGGCCTATATAACAATTTAGGGTACCCTTTGGAAAAAAAATTACACACAAATCCGCTTGTGGGCGCGCATGCGCGCCCGCACACACACACACACACACACACACACACACACACACACACACACACACACACTTGGAGGGCGCGCGTGCGTGCGCACACACGCACACATGTACACCACACTCCCACGAAGTTACGCACACACACACGCATACACGCACGCAGGACGGGCCTCAGGCTGTGACACCCTGAGAAAGGTCGAGGACAGAGGGAAATGGAGAGAGCTGGTTGCGAGGTCTTCCGTGGCGCCAATACGGTCTAAACAGACTCTGGGATAGGCCTAGAAGAAGAAGAAGAAGATTCGACTTGGCTTGACTCTCTGTCTGTCTGTCTCTCTGTCTGTCTGTCTGTCTCCCCCCCCCCCCTCTCTCTCTCTCTCTCTCTCTCTCTCTCTCTCTCTCTCTCTCTCTCTCTCAGTCCAGTATTTTTTTGTTCTTTATGTAATTTTACTCAAATTGATTCCAATTTAAAGTTTTATTCTTTTATTAGGATATAGTTCAATGATGTTGCGCGTATGGGTAATGTGTGTGTGTGTGTGTGTGTTGTGTGTGTGTGTGTGCGCGCGCGTGTGTGTGTGCGTGTGTGCGTGCATGCGTGCGTACTTGCGCGCGCGCGCGCGCGTGTGTGTGTGTGTATGTGTGTGTGTGTGTGTGTGTGTGTGGTGTGTGTGTGTGTGTGTGTGTGTGTGTGTGTGTGTGTGTGTTGTATTTTGCAAGCATTATTCTCTTTCAATGTGAAGTCTAATTTCCTTTTCTCAAAATATTATGATCGTTTGGTTTGGTGCGGGGTTTCTAGTGGATTGAATATGTTGTTGATAGTTTGTTATGTTGTTTTTTTTCCTGATGGTTAATGGCTACATGTGGGGAGTAAACCCAACCAAAACATGGAGAGGGATGGGCTCCGGCAGGTTCGATTTGCCCAAGACACACCTATGAGGACTACAAACGAAATCTCCATACCCAATCGGTCATTGCCCGGGTTACCAAGGACCTGCCCTCTGTTGCTCATTAAGACAGAGGTAGAAAGTAGGCCATGCTACTGATGTATAATGCAAAGGTAAAGGTAAAGGTGTCCCATAACCTGTGTGGTCGTAGGGGAGCATATGATCACCCATCCAACTGGTAACCACGCTCGATGCTGCTTAACTTTGACTTGGGGAAAGCAAATACTCTGATCACTTAGGTATCCTGCCTTCACTTAGCTAGTAGAGGTACTTAAAAGGTATCCCTAATTTTTGTTCCGAAAACTCACAACTTTTAGACTGTATCCCAGGAACCACAAGTACAAGGAGGTGAAACAAGCCTTCCAATGCTAAAAAAAAAAATCTCAAACAATAATTAAAGTTCATTTTAGATGAATATGATAGGTACTAGGATGTGGTATTGTGCACATATTATAATTCAGGAAATTGTGAAATGAAAGGTGTGGTATTCTTGTGGCCTGTGGAGGCTAGGTGATCCAGAACTGGGTGGAACACAAGGAAAATGACTTAAATGGCAATGCCAGTCCCAAGCATGAACTGTAAAAACGCATCCCCTTTCATATCTGTTGCATCCAACTGCTCACTTTTGCTTGACCCATGACTGCTTCACCCACCTCCGTCCCCTCTTCTTGGCCCTTCTTGGCCGTGCAGTGAGTGGGATTTGGCAGATTCGACACCTCCCTCCCCTCTCTCTCATCAGAAAAAAATTATTATCATCACTCCATTAATGTCAGAACATTCAG
>JASPKP010001864.1:10000-12500 GCA_030674155.1 Stramonita haemastoma | reverse complement strand
GCAATAAAGACGATTCTTTCGAGATTTTAAAATGTCATCTATTATTTTCTTCAGTATGAATATCTGATCTGATGTCCTATATGATTTTCGGAAGCCTGCTTGTTCGTGTGATATTAGTCTGTTGTCTTCAAGATAATTCGATATGCGATTGTTCAATATCTGACAGAAAAGATTGCTAAGGGAATTATTCAGTGTTATTCCTCGATAATTTCCAGGTTCCATTGGATCCCCAGATTTGAAAATGGGTAAACTAATTCCCTTTTTCCACGATTCAGGATAGGTGCCAGAATTAAGAATTAGCTGAAATAATTTTTGAACAGTTTCTATCATGTCTGGTAGGCTGGCTTTTATTATTTCATTAGTAATGCCATCTTTTCCTGGTGCCTTTTTGTTGCGCATATTTCGAGACGCATGCAGTATCTCTTTTATAGTAATTGGAAAGTCGAGGTAAGAATATGAAATGCTTGAGTTTATAATTTCCAGTTCAGTGTGTACTTTTGCTTTTATGTTTTTATCAATGTTACAGTTTTTACCCAAAAGGCCTTCCAAATGTTTTAACCATTTCGAGTTTGAAAGGGGAGAGTGATTATCTTTTATAGGATTCTCTGCTTCTTGGAGTAGTTTTAAAGTCTTCCATACTTGGTTTGGGTCTTGTAATAAGGCTTCATTGAGACTCAGAACTAACTTATTTTTGTATGCTTTCTTTTTTTTCTTCAACAGTCTATTATAAACTTTTAGCTGGTGATAGTATTTCTCATTTAACGTTCTGTTTTGTGGGTGCCTATTTAGTGCATTCCTTAGTGATATAAGTTCTCTCCTTTGAATGTAACAAGCTTGGTCAAACCACTTCTTAGAACGTTTTAAAGTTCGTGTTGTACGTCTTTGTGTACAACGGAGAGCTAGTTTTGATGCGTTTTTCAACATGTTTGTAACTTTTTCAACTATAAAATCGACAGATTTTGTGGAGTGGGGGGTATTTAGGTCGTTCTTTATTTCTTGTAACAGTTGACTGATTTCTCTGGTCTTTAATGCCTGACTAAGAGCTGTGGCAGATTTGTCATTCCAGAAAAATCGTTCAGCATAATCTTTCTGCTTATCATCGTGTTTCTTGTTTGCGGAATATGCTGATAACTTATTTTTGTCTTGACCTTTTTTCAGCGTTAAACTTACAGTTAATTGTAATGGACAATGGTCAGAAAACTGATTCAGGTCTTTAACTGTCATTTTGAAAACGTCTTTTGTCAGAGTATCTGAACATATAAAATAATCTACAACGCTACTACCTTGCTGTACATGACAGGTATATTTCCCTTTCAAGTCCCCTAGAGTTCTGCCGTTTCTAATAAGTAAATTATTATTGGTACAAATGTCAACAAGTCTTCGTCCAATTCTGTGAACAACATGATCCATTGAGCATCTATTGTTCGCAGTACTGAGACATTCTAAAGAAGGTGGAATGTAAGGATTACTATCAGAATCGATGTCAACAAAATCAACTAGCGTTCCTGTTCTTGCATTAAAATCACCACATAAGATAATATTTCCTTTGGAAGAAAAATGTTCAATGTCCTTTTCTAAAGTATTCCATATTTGTTCTGAATTTATTTTACCAAATGATGAAGATGATGGAGGAATGTAACAGCAGCCTATAAAGGTGTCATCATTATTCTTCTCTTTATTTGGGATATGAATCCATACAATGTCGCAATTACTTTGGGGTAAAAACCTAATATGTTCTCGTACATCTGGCTTTACAAATACTGATATACCACCTGACGATTTTTGTGCATTTTTGCTTTTTCGTCGACAATAGTGAACTCCTGGAGAAAAATTGTGGATAAAAACATCTTTTGCTTGTTCATAATCTAAGTGAGTTTCTTCTAAAAATACAAGGTCATATGTTTGTAATCTGTCATAAAACTGTCTGTTTATAAATTTATTTACCCGAATACCGTCAATTGTGTGTGTGTGTGTGTGTGTGTGTGTGTGTGTGTGTGTGTGTGTGTGTGTGTGTGTGTGTGTGTGTGTTAGTGTGTGTGTTGTTTGCGTGTGTTTGCGTGTGTGTGTGTGTGTGTGTGTGTGTGTGTGTGTGTGTGTGTGTGTGTGTGTGTGTGTGTGTGTGTGTGTGTGTGTGTGTAAGTGTGTGTGTCTGTGTGTGTCTGTGTCTGTGTGTCTGTGTGTCTGTGTGTTCTGTTCTCTCGTGTTGTGCTGTGTGTGTGTGTTTTCTTGTTGTTGTTGTTGTTGTTGTGTTGAGCATTTAGGTTACATCTTTTGTAGTCATCTTTTAATAAAAAATACAGAGAAATTTTGTCATTATGTAGGCAAAAATTACTGACAAGATGCAATAGTACTGTAAATTCAGGATTGTAATAATTATTTTGTTTGTATGAACAATTAATTTATGTTGTGAGATTAATAACTATCATTTTGATTTGGTTAGTATTGTATAGCCCCTTTGAGAATGAGTGGATGTTTTGTTTTTTTTCTGAACAAACATTCC
>JASPKP010001864.1:0-7500 GCA_030674155.1 Stramonita haemastoma | reverse complement strand
TGGCTCCTGTAACTTTCAACTTCAGGTTCTCGTAATACTTTCAAGTGTCTACATCTTTCGATCTGAAAAAACAACAACAACAACAACAACAAAAAACAACAACAACAACAACAACAGCAACATTAAATGGCACAATACCTAAATCATTTCAACACAAAGAAAACACAAGAATTAATGAATGAACACACAATTAATGTATACAAAAATGGACAAATAAAATCAATATAAAAATAAATATTTTTTTAACCCAAAGTAGTGGTCATAAAGGATACATTATGATAGATACTGAATATAGAAAAACTTGCTGGGAAAAACAACAAAACAAAACAAAACACCTTCGAGACGCAAAATCCGAAAACAAGATTATGGACATCAAATGGACTGAAATCAACAAATTGTGATTCTATGAATAATTGTTGTTTTATCATATAACACAAGGAAAAATGGGGGAAAAAATAAAGCAGAAGAGAGAGAGAGAGAGAGAGAGAGAGAGAGAGAGAGAGAGAGAGAGAGAGAGAGAGAGAGAGAAGAGACAGAGACAGAGACAGAGACAGACAGAGAGAGAGACAGACAGAGAGAGAAACGAGAGAGACAGACAGACAGACAGAGACAGAGAGAGTCAGAGACAGAGAGACAGAGACAGATACAGAGACAGAGACAAACAGAGAGAGACAGACGTGACAGACAGACAGACACAGAGACAGAGATATATAACGTCATGAAAGACACAGAGAGACAGAGACATAACATTTTACGGTCAATAACAAGACGGAAATGACAGGTTGATAAGAAGCTGAGACATCCTTTGATATCATTACGTCCCCCCTTCCACGCTCTTCTCTCCCTTTTCTCTTCGGCTACACTCCACCTTTAACTTCTGGGTCAAGTAGTAGCTTTTTTTATATATAGAAAGCTTATCGAAAACATTGTTGGTTATTTTAACTTTTTTTTTTTCACAGTATGAACAATATGCACCCTATACTTGTTTGTATTGATAATGGAGAGAGAGAGAGAGAGAGAGAGAGAGAGAGAGAGAGAGAGAGAGAGAGAGAGAGAGAGAGAGAGAGAGAGAGAGAGAGAGAGACAGACAGACAGACAGACAGACAGACAGACAGACAGACAGACAGACAGACAGAGAGAGAGAGAGAGAGAGAGAGAGAGAGAGGAGAGAGAGAGAGAGAGAGAGAGAGAGAGAGGGAGAGGAGAGAGAGAGGGAGAGAGAGAGAGAGAGAGAGAGAGGGGAGGGAGAGAGAGAGAGAGAGAGAGAGAGAGAGAGAGACACACACACACACACACAGACACACAGACACACAGACACACAGACACAGACAGACAGACAGAAACAGACAGACAGGCAGACAGAGATAAAGAGAAACACACAGAGAGAGATAGAGACAGAGACTGAGACGGAGAGAGATAATCACAGAGAGAGACAGAGAGACAGAAACAAAGACAGTGATGGAGAGAGACAGAGACAGAGACAAAGTGAGACAGAGAGGGAGAGGGAGACACACAGAGAGAGAGAAATGAAATGAAAATGTTTTTTATTGAACATCAGCCTTGGGCCACAATTCAAAACGAAGTGGGAGATGGGGGAGTGGATGTATGTGCATATAACGAATTTGTTCAAAGTCTCATCATAAAGCAACGGTACACACTTGATACAACGCATCTTTTTCACTATTAGATCTAGATCTAATTACTTTACATAAGTTCTGCCACTGTCTGTCTTCTTGGAATAGCACGGAATAAAAATGTTGCTAGCTGCACTGAACGACATCTACTACGTGCCTGAAGAAGAAAAGGCATAGGCACATGAAGGAGATCTTTCAGGTAACTGGTTCGTAAATCTGTATATAATGGACAAATATATATTAGATGGTATTCATGTTCAATAACGTTTTTGCACAAAGAACAGTTTTTATCTTGATTGTTGTTGCTGTATGGTTGAGATTATTATTTAAAGGAAGAACATTCCTTCTGGCCTGTGACAGTGCAACTCTGAAACAATAAATATCAATACTATGAAGATACAATTCTTTTTCAAAAACAGTCTTAAAAGATCTATATGTTGCATACCTATTACTCTCTCTCATGACACCTGACCACTCCTGAATAAACATATCAATTAATCTTTGCTTGAATGCACTAAGGAATCCCTGAATATCACCAACACCCTGTTGTAGCCAAACAATATTAAACCCTGAATTGCACAACAATTCCCTTACACTTGCTACCCAACATTTTTTACCTTTCTGATCTAGAATTAATTGCATTTCGTAGGCCTGTCTTGGCAACCTCTGATTACTCATTTGTAGTAATTTTAACCAATATCTAACTGCACAAATATATGAGTTTATGAATAAAGGATATCTGGCAACTTCCCCATAAACCATTTTATTTGGTGTTTTAACAGGAACTCCCAGAAAACGTTTACAAGCCATCAAATGTATTTTTTCTACATGTTCTAAGCGATTTACTCCCCATACTTCAGATGCATATAGCAATATTGGCTTAATTTTTACATCAAAAACTTTAAAATAAACATGGTAAGAAATATCTTTGTTTTTTTGAAATGCTGTAATTAAACTTATTAGTGCTTTTTTCCCTTTTACACACAAATGTTCTGTACCCAGCCTATGACAGAGTTTTGTCGTAAAAACATACCCCAAATAACAATATTTATTCACAACTTGTAACTTTTTATCTCCTAAAAACCATTCCTCATCCTTACCCAAAACCCCTCCTTTCCTAAAGACCATAACTTTGGTTTTATCTGTATTAATGTTTAATTTCATATCCACACAACACTTATGGAGAATATTCAACTGATTTTGCAGGCCTACAGGAATAGAAGACAATAAAAACAACATCATCTGCAAAAAGCAAAATGAACAACTCTACAGCACCTGGTATCAGTTGTACACCATGTTTTCCCTTCTCAGACATATGAGTTGCTAGTTGATTAATAAACATTCCAAACAAAGTAGGACTGAAGACACACCCTTGTCGAAGCCGTAAAGGGCAGTCAAAAAAATCTGAATATGGGTTATTGGATCTAACACAAGATATGAAACTACTGTACATTGCACGTAGGGAACAGAAAAATTTTCCTCTAACACCAGAGAGAGAGAGAGAGGAGAGAGAGAGAGGAGAGAGAGAGAGAGGAGAGAGAGAGAGAGAGAGAGAGAGAGAGAGAGAGAGAGAGAGGAGAGAGAGAGGGGAGGAGAGAGAGAGAGAGGAGAGAGAGAGAGAGAGAGAGGAAGAGAGGAAGAGAGAGAGAGAGAGAGAGAGAGAGGAGAGCATTTTACGGTCCAATAACAGGACGGAAATGACAGGTTCATAAGAACGCTGAGACATCCCTTGATATCATTACCGCCCCTTCCACGCTTTCCTCTCCCTTTCCTTTTGGCTACACTCTTGCCTTTAGCTTCTAGGTCAAGTAGTAGCTTTTCTATATAGAAAGTTTGTCGAGAACATTGTTGGATATTTTCACATACTTTTTTTTAGATAGTGAAAATTATGCACTGTGTACTTGAGTTTTGGGGGCATGAAGAAAAAGGCATTCTTGAGAAAAAAATATCAGTCATCTGATTTTCATCCATTTATTTGTTCTTCCATATTAAAAATATATGGGTATCCACCAGCGAACAGTGATCCAGACTTCAACCCTTCAGTTAGTAGACGACTAAAGATTGAGGACGTACAGTGTTTGCTGAAAAAGAAAAAAATATATATATTTAGAACAACCAGATTTGTGCAAAGTAACACGAGTTTCAAGTTAGAGGCTAGTATTTTGCACAAATGAAAAGTTTTTTTTTTTGTTTTTGTGGACGACTTCGAATGTGCGGAATTAATACAAATAGATTTATGATAAAGAAAACTAGAAGGAAAATGGCGAGAAGTTAAAGGTGGTGTATAATGTTTCGATCTTTATGTCTCTCTTTATCTCTGTCTCTGTCTGTCTCTATCTATATCTCTTTGTCTCTGTCTCTGTCTGTCTCTATCTGTCTGTCTGTCTGTCTGTCTGTCTGTCTGTCTGTCTGTCTGTCTCTCCCTCTCTCTCTCTCTCTCTCTCTCTCTCCTCTCTCTCTCTCTCTCTCTCTCTCTCTCTCTTTCTTCCTGCATGTATCTGCCATGTAGGCAGCTCTTGTCCGACTCCTTAAGACCTTCTTTATCACTGCTTCAATGGAGTGGACAGCTAGATTGATATAATGAGTGTTGCCGTTTTTCAACGAATTTATCCTTGAATTCTAATTTTGTCAGAGAGATGTTTGCCTGTGTGGCTGATGGCTGTTACCTAGTATCTCGCCATGTAGGCAGCCACAGTCCGACTTCAGAAGACTTTTCTGTCTGCTTCAATGGAGTGGACAGCTAAGGTTAATTATAATGAGTGTTGCAGTTTTTCTTCGAATTTATCCATGAATTCTAATTTTGTCAGAGAGATGTTTGCCTGTGTGGCTTATGACAGGTATCTCGCCATGTAGGCAGCCGTAGTCCGACTCAGAAGACTTTTATCACTGCTTCAATGTAATGGAGTGGACAGGTAGGTTGATTAATGAGTTGCAATGTCCACAAATCTATCCCTGAATTCTAATTTTTGTCAGAGAGATTTTTGCCTGTGTGGCTTATGGCAGATGACAGCTATATTTCGACTTCAGAAGACCTTTATCACTGCTTCAATGCAGCTCATATCTAGGTTAATCATAATGACTGTTGCACTTTTTCAACAAATTTATCCTTGAATTATAATTTTGTCAGAGAGATGTTTGCCTGTGTGGCTTATGGCAGGTTCCTCTGCCATGTAGGCAGCCATATTCCGAATTCAGAAGACTTTTATCACTGCTTCAATGGAGGGGACAGGTAGGTTGATTAATGAGTTTGTAATGTCCACAAATCTATCCCTGAATTCTAATTTTTGTCAGAGAGATGTTTGCCTGTGTGGCTTATGGCAGATGGCAGCTATATTTCGACTTCAGAAGACCTTTATCACTGCTTCAATGAAGCGGACAGCTAAGTTAATTTCTGAGTGTTGCAATTGTTCAACGCATTTATCCTTGTATTTTAACTTTGTCAGAGAGATTTTTGCCTGTGTGGCTGAAAGCAGCCACATTTCGACTTCAGAAGACCTTTATGACTGCTTCAATGGAGTGGACAGCGACGTTGATTTATGAGTGTTGCAATTTATCAATGAATTTATCTGTGAATTTGAATTGTGTCAGAAAGATTTTTGCCTGTGTGGCTGATGGCTGTAGGCAGCCATATTTCGACTTCAGAAGACCTTTATCACTGCTTCAATAGGTTAATTATGATGAGTGTTGCAAATGTCCACATATTTATCCGTGAAATCTAATTTTGTCAGAGATATTTTTGCCCGTGTGGCTGATGACAGCCATATTTTGACTTCAGAAGACTTTTATCACTGCTTCAATGGAGTGGATATCAAGGTTAATTATAATGAGTCTTGCATTTTTCAACGAATTTATCCTAGAATTCTAATTTTGTCAGAAAGATGTTTGCCTGTGTGGCTTACGACAGGTATTTCGCCATGTAGGCAGCCATATTTTTAATTCAGAAGACTTATCACTGCTTCAATGGAGTGGACAGTGACGTTGATTTATGAGTGTTGCAATTTTTCAATGAATTTATCTGTGAATTCTAATTTTGTCAGAGAGATTTTTGCCTGTGTGGCTGAAAACAGCCATTTTCCGACTTCAGAAGACCTTTATGACTGTTTGAATGCAATGGACAGCTAAGGGTAATTATAATGTGTGTTGCAATTTTTCAACGAATTTGTCCATGAATTCTAATTTTGTCCGAGAGATTTTTGCCTGTGTGGCTGATGGCAGTTGACAGCCATATTTCGACTTCAGGAGACTTTTATCACTGCTTGAATGCAATGGAGTGGACAGCTAGGGTTAATTTATGAGTGTTGCAATTTTTCAACGCATTTATCCTTGTATTCTAACTTTGTCAGAGAGATTTTTGCTGTGTGTCTGATGGCTGATGGCAGCCATATTTCGACTTCAGAAGAATGTTATCACTGCTTCAATGGAGTGGACAGCTAAGGTTAATTAATGAGTTTGCAATGTCCACAAATCTATCCCTGAATTCTAATTTGTGACGCTCCACCACATAATAAGTCGGAGTGCACCAGAGGTCAATTTTTTAGTTAATGACATATTATTAATGTGCAATAAAGTGGCTATCCAATACAAAAAACAGATTGAAAATCGGACAATTCTGTGCAAAGTTATTACAAATTGAAATGGTAGACTGCAGGATGTGACAAACTGAGAAACGGGCAAGTTTATTTTCGTAACAAGTTGTCAGAATGAGGGCTTGGGTATTTTCAAATCACGTTTAAAAGCAAAAGGAATAAAAGTTATGCCTTGATATTTCAGTATAAGGTAGATAAACCGACATAGTTTAATGATCAATCAAAATTTCAAAATTGACAACTTGACCCCCACCTGCCTTTAATGGCTCCTAGCGCAAAATTGGGTAATGTGCTAAGCGACTCGTTTCGTGGTGGAGCGTCACATTTTGTCAGAAAGATGTTTGCCTGTCTGTCTTATGGCAGATACCTTGCCATGTAGGCAGCCATAGTTCGACTTCAGAAGACCTTCATCACTGCTTCAATGGATTGGATATCTAGGTTAATTATAATGAGTGTTACAATTTTTCAACGAATTTATCCTAGAATTCTAATTTTGTCAGAGAGATGTTTGCCTGTATGGCTTATGGCATGTACTTTGCCATGTAGGCAGCCATAGTTCGACTTCAGAATACTTTTATCACCGCTTCAATGGAGTGAATATCTAGGTTAATTATAATGAGTGTTGCAATTTTTCAATGAATTTATCTGTGAATTCTAATTTTGTCAGAGAGATTTTTGCCTGTGTGGCTGATGGCAGTTGACAGCCATATTTCGACTTCAGAAGACCTTTATGACTGTTTGAATGCAATGGACAGCTAAGGGTAATTATAATGTGTGTTGCAATTTTTCAACGAATTTATCCTAGAGTTCTAATTTTGTCAGAGAGATGTTTGCCTGTGTGGCTGATGGCAGTTGACAGCCATATTTCGACTTCAGGAGACTTTTATCACTGCTTCAATGGAGGTGGACCGCTAGGTTAATTAATGAGTTTGCAACTGTCTACAAATCTATCCCTGAATTATAATTTTTGTCAGAGAGATTTTTGCCTGTGTGGCTTATTGCTGATGGCAGCCATATCCCGACTTCAAAAGACCTTTATCACTGCTTGAATGCAGTGCATATCTAGGTTAATTATAATGTGTGTTGCAATTTTTCAACGAATTTATCCTTGAATTCTAATTTTGTCAAAGAGATTTTTGCCTGTGTGGCTGATGGCTGTAGGGAGCCATATTTCGACTTCAGAAGACCTTTATCACTGCTTCAATAGGTTAATTATGATGAGTGTTGCAACTGTCCACAAATTTATCCATGAATTCTGATTTTGTCAGAGAGTGTTTGCC
>JASPKP010001863.1:12500-25909 GCA_030674155.1 Stramonita haemastoma | reverse complement strand
TATCCTCCCCCTACAACAAAGACTGAAATATAACAAAGGCATACTGATGTTTAAAATAATGGCAGGAGATGTCCCCACATCCTTAAAAGATAAGTTCCCAATGAATCATTCCAGAAATACTGAAAAGGCAAGTGTCCCAATCCCAAGAATAGACTTGTTCAAGTCTAGTTTTACTATACTCAGGCCCTGTTCTGTGGAACTCCCTTCCCGATTCAACTAAAACAGCACCAATTATTGACAACCTTCAAAGTTCGCCTTCAATTTCACTTGATGCATCAAAAACGCTGAACCAGACTCATCTTGTTGGATATATATATATATATATATATGTATATGTATATGTATGTATATATATATATATATATATATATATATATATATATATATCACCATCTCTCTCTCTCTCTCTCTCTCTCTCTCTCTCTCTCTCTCTCTCTCTCTCTCTCTCTTGATGAAGGCTGTATTCATATCTCATGTTTTCAACTTTATTTTGAAAGTTAACTACTATAGAGTTTGATAAATGTTGTCTTAATATCTCAATATTTTAAGTTTAATTAGTATGTGTTTTTTTAACATACTGTGTAGTTATTCATTTTTGTGAATGCATTGGCTATTTCACAGAGATTGATCATTACAATGTATATAAACTATGAGTATTTTATTTACAATGTGTAGATTTCATTTTTATAGCTATGTTGAATTTGATTTGTGTGTCACTAGTTAGTGATCTCTCCCCCCCCCTCTCTCTCTCTCTCTCTTTCTCTCTCTCTCTCTCTCTCTCTCTCTCTCTCTCTCTCTCTCTCTCTCTCTCTCTCTCTCTCTCTCTCTCTCTCTCTCTCTCTCTCTCTCCTCTCTCTCTGTTGACGGTCAAGCTGTCAAGACGTGCGTAAGGAGCTCTCCGATGAAAGTATTCAATTAAGATGAATCCTGGATTCCAATACTTTCCATTTTATACCAGTGGTCATCTGCAATCATGTGGATTGCACCTGTGATGCTGTCTAC
Source organism: Stramonita haemastoma (assembly GCA_030674155.1). Classification (NCBI taxonomy): domain Eukaryota; kingdom Metazoa; phylum Mollusca; class Gastropoda; order Neogastropoda; family Muricidae; genus Stramonita; species Stramonita haemastoma. The sequence goes on along the minus strand of JASPKP010001863.1, from coordinate 24,907 downwards.
CTTCAGACAGTGAGTTCCTGTGGCGGATCAGTGAAAAAAGAAAAAACAACAACAAACAAAGTAAGCCAACTCTATTTCAGATTAGTCATTCCATGTCGGATTGTATCCTATCTCACATAGAGACTTGAGGCGTCGGCCACCCAGTTGTGTCTGTGTCTGTGTCGGCGTCGCCAGCTGATTGGTTCCGAAGGTATGGAGTACCACTCGAGACCAGCCCGCAACGCCAACGTTCCCTGTCCATCCATGGAGGGCTCGCCGTCCTCTCATTCATGAAATCAAGTGTTTGTGTGTATAATTATATATATAACACACGTATATACACACGTTTGTTTAGAACAAATTCTACTGTGACCTGCGCAGCCTGGTAAGAAACACCCCTGCAGACGACAAGGTCATTATCCTTGGGGATTTCAATGCTAGAGTTGGCCGAGATTCAGAAGCCTGGAAGGGAGTTCTGGGGAAACATGGAGTTGGGAATTGCAATGACAACGGGCGTCTCCTGCTAGAGTTCTGCACTGAACTGCAGTTAATCATCACTAACACAATCTTCCAGCAGAAGGACAGTCTAAAACAACCTGGATGCATCCTCGGTCCAAACATTGGCACCTCATAGACTACGTCTTAGTGCGCCAGAAAGACCAAAGTGATGTCTTGCACACCAGAGTGATGCCCAGTGCAGAATGCCACACAGACCACCGCCTCGTGCGATGCAACCTCAGCCTTCACATCAAGCCAAAGTCAAAACGAGGAGGTCCCCCCAGAAAGAAACTCCAGGTTGGCAGCCTCAAGTCCGCTGAAGTGAAAGCTGTGCTGCAGTCCAACCTCCAGTCAAAGCTGGAAGTCGAGGACTGCCCCTCTGACCCCTGTCCAGAAACGCTCTGGACCCGCCTAAAAACTGCCATCCTGCAGACCTCTGCAGAGGTCTTGGGCTTTTCCACTAAGAAGAACAAGGACTGGTTCGACGAAAATGACCAAGAAATACAAGATCTGCTGGCGAAGAAGAGTAGTGCCCACCAGGCTCACCTTGCACAACCATCTTGTCCAGCAAAGAAAGCTGCCTTTCGTCTTACATGCAGCAACCTCCAGCGCCAGCTTAGAGTTATCCAAAACGAGTGGTGGACTAACCTCGCCCAGAAAACTCAGCTCTGCGCTGACACAGGTGACTACAGAGGCTTCTACGAAGCTTTGAAGGCAGTCTATGGACCCTCTCACCAAGTGTTGAGTCCTTTGCGCAGCACTGACGGCCAGGCACTCCTCACAGACAAGATGTCCATATTGAACCGCTGGGCTGAACACTTTCAAACCCTCTTCAGCGCTGATCGCACTGTTGATGACGCAGTGATCCAACAGATCCCACAGCAACCAGTGAAAGAAGAACTGGACGAAGCCCCAACCCTGGAAGAGGTAACTAAAGCCATAGAACAACTGAAGAGTGGGAAGGCTGCAGGCGTCGACGGTATTCCACCAGAATTATGGAAAAACGGGGGGCAAACACTGCACTGCAAGCTCCATGAATTTTTTGTCTGCTGCTGGGAGCAGGGAAAGTTACCACAAAACCTTCGTGATGCAATCATAATCACCCTTTACAAAAACAAAGGGGAAAAATCCGATTGCTCCAACTACAGGGGGATAACTCTTCTCTCCATCGCTGGCAAAATCCTTGCAAGAGTTCTCCTCAACAGACTAGTACCTGCTGTTGCAGAACACCACCTCCCTGAGAGCCAGTGCGGCTTCAGAGCTAACAGGGGTACCACCGACATGGTCTTTGTGCTCAGACAACTTCAAGAAAAGTGCCGCGAACAGAACAAGGGACTGTACATCACCTTCGTTGATTTAACCAAGGCATTTGACACTGTGAGCAGGAAGGGCCTGTGGCAGATCATGGAGCGTCTTGGCTGTCCCCCAAAGTTTCTCAACATGGTGATCCAGCTACATGAAGACCAGCGTGGCCAGGTCAGAAACAGCAACGACCTCTCAGAGCCTTTCTCAATCACAAACGGGGTGAAGCAGGGCTGCGTTCTTGCACCAACCCTCTTCACTATCTTCTTCAGCATGATGCTTCAGCGGGCCACAGAAGATCTTGATGACGAAGACGGAGTTTTCATACGCTACCGCACAGATGGCAGCCTATTCAACCTGCGGCGTCTTCAGGCCCACACCAAAACCCTGGAGCAACAAATTCGAGAACTACTTTTTGCTGATGATGCTGCCCTTGTAGCCCACTCAGAAACCGCCCTGCAGCATGTAACATCCTGTTTTGCAGAGGCAGCCCAGCTCTTCGGACTCGAAGTCAGCCTGAAGAAGACAGAGGTTCTCTACCAGCCCGCACCTCGGGTAGCGTACCACCCACCTCACATTACAATTGGTGAGGCAGAACTGAAGACAGTCCAGCAGTTTACCTACCTGGGATGCACAATCTCCTCTGACGCAAAGATTGATAAAGATGTAGACAACAGACTGGCAAAGGCAAACAGTGCTTTTGGCAGACTCTACCACCGTGTCTGGAAAAAACAAACACCTGAAGAAAGACACCAAGATCAGTGTCTACAGAGCCGTGGTACTGACCACCCTCCTGTATGGCTCTGAGTCATGGGTCACATACAGACACCACCTGCGAATTCTGGAACGCTTCCACCAACGCTGTCTCCGCTCCATCCTCGACATCCACTGGAGCGACTTCACCACGAATGCTGAGGTGCTGGAGCAAGCAGGGATCACCAGCATTGAGGCCATGTTGCTGAAAACGCAGCTACGCTGGGCAGGGCATGTCTTTAGAATGGAGGACCATCGCCTACCGAAGATGGTTCTCTACGGTGAACTTTCCACCGGACACCGCTACAGAGGCGCACCAAAGAAGAGATTTAAAGACTCTCTGAAGAAATCTCTGTCAGCCTGCCTCATAGACCATAACCAGTGGTCAGTCCTTGCTGCTGACCGGCAGGCCTGGCGACACACTGTGCATCAGTCGGTCTCCTCCTTTGAGGACAATCGCAGAGCGGCCCTTGAGGAGAGGCGAATGAGGAGGAAGAACCGCGTCCCCTCTACATCAACCCCAGAATCGACTTTCCCCTGCAGCCGCTGCGGCCGGGTTTGTTTGTCACGCATTGGACTGAACAGCCACCAGCGAGCCTGCACCAGACGTGGACAGTGCCCTTAATCTTCGTTCGCGAAGCCAAGCCATGATTGACACACGTATGTGTGTAGGCCTATTTGGCCCTAGTCTAGTCTTCGTGCCTAGCACTGTGACTCCTCACCATGGAGACGATCGTCACCAGGTGTATGTCCCCCCTCCCTCCCCAACCTCAAGTGGTTTTGTGCTGTATCACTCAAGTGTGACTGCTTTCAATCTAAATGCCTGTAGGCTAGCTGACACTTCAACACTTTTATCAACACTGCACTTTGACCTCTCTGAGGCCCTGTGAGGTTTACTCCTCAACAGGATGTTTCATTCAACTCTGCAATTACTATTTACAATTGTGGTTATTACTGAACTCTGCGCTTCTATGGTGATTGGACTGCGCTAAAATTCATTATTTTTCTTCTAGTTAATTTTAGTGCACTTAGCCAGGGGACAATTTTGGACAACTTTGGATGTGTTATTTCTGACAATAATTAGATTCGAATCCAGCAGATTTTCATCCTATGTGTAAGGATTTCAAGCTTTTGCCATGCTCCCTGTGTAGGTCTATCTGATGTGAATGAAGTAACGTGGTGTGTGTGAGTGTGTGTGTGTGTGTTCTTATAGCCTCATGTTCATGCCCTGTACTGTGACTCCCTACCTTGGTAACATCTCCTCTTAGTGTGGTCACAACTCTGTGCTGAGCTATTGATAGCCTTGTTCTTACCCCTCCCTTCCCTCCACCCCTCTTCTTTTTTTTTTTTCTTTCCCCCCCCCCCCCCATATTGTTGTTAGTCTGGGGTGTTTGAAACTGCTGCCATGGTACTGTATACAGTGAAGAATGCCATGTGCTTAAAAATGTGAACAGTAGGACTAAGGACCATGGGTTAAAAACACAAGAATCACTAATCTCCCCCATATTCACCCCACCCCATCCCACATCTCCAATCCCCTTGTCACCCCCCCCCCTCCCTCATTATGTCTGCTGTCACCAATGACACCCAATGTACCTGGGTCCCCCAAATAGATATAAAGATAGACACAAAACACTTAACTTTTCAAGTCCCATTTCCACTGCTTCCGATAGCAAGATCAGTCTTTCATAAACGTTACATGTGCAATGTAAATAATCAACCAGGCTTTAATGCATACTGGAAGGATTTTACAAAGCCAAATAAGCCAATTTTCCTCAGTGACAATGGTGACCTCTCTAGCATCCCCACCACCCTACCCAGTGACGAACTATTCAAGACTAAAATACAAGTGAATTGTGCTGACAAAAAACTTATCACCATCACCACTTTTTACACAACAGGAACTGTGCTTGTACAAGGGAACTTGTGCAGAAGATGGCTCAGAAACAAGTTCCAATCACTCATTCAGGTGATTCGAGCCATCTTCAGTCTGACAAGAAGCAAAGAGACCCAACCAAACCTGGACGAGGCTGTGCATGACCTGTCGGAACTACCCCTGCCCCAACTCAAACCTTCCCCTCTGGTAAAATAATTCCCCAGGATATCCCATCCCGTCCAGGAGTCCCTGTCTCACCAAATTGCCATCTTTGATCAATCCCACCAGCCCACCACCCAATCCCGATGATCAATTACCTGATCTATCACCACCGTCATCCCCACCAGTCCAGCAGCCAGGCAAATTAAACTCAGCTGAGGGGAACACAAAACAAACCACTCCACAAAACACAGCACAAACACCACACCCACACCCTGAGCTGATGCATGGTCTCCCTCACACAACTGAAAACAGGAAAGAGAACAAAACATGCTGTCAATCCAACAATCAGCCAAAAAACAACACACAAAGTACACTGGTTCATACTGTACGACACATTGCCTCACCAGTCACTCATCCCCACAAAAAACCACGTCACCTTCCTCGATTCCTCTGCAAATACCCACCTACCCAAACATCACAACAACTGAAACAAAAAATACACTCACTATCCACTTCAATCAAAAAAAACACAAAAGACTTAGGTTTTCTCACCAAGATTGTTCTCCAACTGAAAAAAGAAAACCATGACTTAAAGTCGGAACTGAACCAGCTGAAACACACAGTATCAAAAGAACACACACAAACGCACTTAGCTGAGCAGTCAGATGAAGAACAAGACACCCTCCTATCATCCTTCCCTACCACCAACAGATTCTCTCTTCTGTCCCACGACCACGAAAACAAAAAACAATGTATTCATAACAACCCTGATCAGAAGCCAGCCCCAGCTGATCCAACCCCACCTTTACCACAAGACACAGTCAACACTGCCAAAATCAACGACCAAACAGACCCTGACAAACAAACTTCCAACACCACTAAAGAAATCAACAACCAAACAACAGTCAACACTGTCATCACCATCAAAAACAACAACCAAACAGACTCTGACAATCAAACATCCAACATCCCTGAGGGCAATGAACCAAACCCAAACGTATGGACAAAAGTCTCTCCAAAAAAAAGAAGAAAAGACACAAAAACCCAAACCCACACTTCTGAAGCACAACATACTACCACCGACAACACTCTCACACCACGCCAACAACTAGCAGAACAAAGAGTACACTCCAGCACAACTAACCTCATCCTAGGAGACTCAGTAACAGACATATCAAATCCGATATTCTGTTCTACAAAGGTAAAAATCAAAACCTCAGTATCTCAGGTATCACTGTCGATGACCTTATTCATTGGCTCCATCACATTCCCAACAACAAAGAAATACAGCACATCATCTTTCACACAGGAATAAATACATGCAAATATACAGCCATCACTGAAAGTAAATGGACTCAGCTCATCAGAAACATCAAACATGTATTCCCCCGAGCCAGGCTGCTGGCATCATCCATTATCCCCCCTATGGGACAGCACCCTCTAAAGAAAACCGTCAATATTTCCAATATCTCATTAGCTAAAGTGTGTGCTGCAGAAAACATCTCATTTGCAGACCACACTAATATATTTACAACCTCCAGTGGGGCCCCACGCAAAGATCTTTATTCTGACACATTTCATCCCAGCTCCAAAGGTTCAGATAGGTTAGCATACAGCCTCAAATATGCTGACCCCAGACATAAACGACAGCCACTCCTGACAACACCCACTACATGACCTACTGACGAACAGAAGACCCAACCCTCAGCACTACTACATAAAGAGTACCAACGACATTCCAGTGTCCCCAGATACCCTTATTTACCACAGATGACTGGACACCGTCCCACCCCCCAACCCCAACCCCAGAACGACAATGTCTGGGCCAACAGACTGACCCTCCAACAACTACAATCAGTGTCGACCCAGCGTTCACCCCACCTCCTGTCCCCTACCCTACCCAGCAATGCTCACCACCAGACCTTACCCAGCTCCAGCTCTCAAGACAAGAGAACCTTATCGCCAGTACAACACATATACACCATAGAAACTCTGGTGTGATAAGTCATGCTCCTCCAAAATATGTGTATAGGCATGTGAGTTAGTGCATGATTGTGTGTGTGTGTGTGTGCATAGATATGCATATGTCTGATATGTACAAGTATATATAAGTGTGTGTGTAATGAGACAAGATTATGAAGACTGACACTTGTGCTCTGCAACCCATGGTCTTGAACTATCAACTCGCCACAGACTGAAACTTATATATATACCAGCTAGTTTGTTTTTTAACTCATGGTTCGTCCACCCGACCAGTGCTCCTATTGTGCAGCAAACTGTGACTGATCATTTCCAGATCAGAATTCTATACCCAAAAGACTGTGACTGAATTCTGGATCTTGCTGATTGTGCAACAACATTTTGTTTCTCAGAAAATGTGCTGATTGTGCATCATCATATCATCATATGCTTTTTATTACTTCACTGTTGTGTTGTGACAAGACAGTGACTGAATCTTCTGGACTGCTGATTGTGCATCAACATATTATTACTTAGAAACAGTGCTGATTATGCATCATGATATGCTTCTTATTATTTCCACTTTGCTGTGTTGTTATCACCTATAGATGTTGAATGGCATAGTATTGTGTAACAAACTGTGACTGGTCCTTCCCAGACCAGACTTCTATACTGACAAGACTGACTGAATTCTCTGGATTGTGCATCAACATTTTGTTTCTCAGAAACTGTGCTGATTGTGCATAAGGATATATTCCATATTATTTTTCACTCTTGTTGTGTTGATATTGCTTATAAACGTTGATTGGCATAGTATTGCCTTGATTGTCCAGAGTTAATTGTGTTGTTCTGCCTTATCTTATTTCATGTTGTTGTTGTTGTTGTTTTTTATTGTTTTTCATTTTGTTTTTTCTAAACCTGTCCCTTTTCTATAATTATCTGAACCACATCACCTGAACACCAGGTTGCTGTTTTAGGTCTACTTGACTCTTTTTCTGAAGTAGGCCTACACTTAATTTGATCGAGTTATTATACCACTGTGTGTTATATGTAGTGTGATTTGATTTGATCTTGATTATACCATTGTGAGTCATATGTAGAGTGATTTTGATTTTGATTTTATTCCTTATTAATTCATTCCATCCCCAATCAAGTGCTAACATTCCTCCCATATTAATAATCTCTCTTCACCAATCTTTGCACTCATTAATAACTGCTTACCAAACTACCTGCAATAGATGCATCCAAGACACAATACCTGGCCCTCCAAGAATGGCTTACGAATTTGCCACCTAAACATAAACCATGCAATTAACAAAATGGAAGATATATCAACACTCATCACAAATCAAGGCAAACCATTCCACATACTAGGGCTTTCTGAGTCAAGACTCACCGAACATTTAACCGATGCTGACATACACATTCCAGGTTATAAAATCTTGCGGAAAGATCCACAAAAGCCAAAAGAAACAGGTATTTTAATCTATATTAGCGATTCTGTAACGTTCAAAACGTTTGCCCGTTCTAGAACGTCATGAAATAGAATCTATCTGGATCGAAGTTTCCATGAAAGGTACACGGCCTGTTATGTTGGGGTTCTGTTACAGGAATCCAAGTGAAAGAATAAATTGGATAGACAAATTTGACTCCATGATAAACGAAGTCCTACTTGAATCTCGGGAAATAATCTTACTGGGCGATTTCAATATAGACCTAACAAAAGTACATAATCAATGGACCCAAGTTATGAATTCACTCAATCTTCACCAATTAGTTAAATCTCCCACAAGAGTCACATCAAATTCAAACACATTAATTGACCACATCTATGTATCAAACCCAGAAAACATCATAGAAACTTGTGTCCCTGTCTACAACTGCAACGATCACTACCCAGTCTGTGCCACATGGTCAAAAAAAGGAACTAAAATTCCCAAACCTGGCCATAAAACTATAACCTATCGTTCCTTTGCAAAGTTTAATGAACAGCTTTTTCTCATAGACTTATGCAACTCCACACTCTCAGAAACCTTCAATATTACTGATCCAGACTTAGCCATTGAGTTTTGGATAAAAACGTTCACTGAAATCTATAACAAACATTCTCCATTCAAAACCATTAGGATCAAACACAACCCCAAACCGCCTTGGCTCACAAAGGAACTAGAGGAAGCATGTTATCTTAGAGACCTTCTAAAAGAACACAAATATTATGATGAGTCAAAAAAATTAAGAAACGCCATAATCTCACAAAAACGGCGTGAAAAAAAAAAAAATTTCAAGACCTACTATCTTCCAACAAAATTCAAAGACTGTATGGCGAGCAATAAATCAAATAACAAACAATCAATCAACTCCTAAATCAAATGTAATCAAAGACATCTCCGCTGAAAAGCTTAACAACCACTTCATCAATGTTTCTCCCAACCTAATTAGCAATGATAACTCAGAGTCCAATGATCTTAATGAATTAAAACAATACTGCCAAGAAAAGCATATTCCTTCAAAACTTCACATACCTTTCATGTCTGTCTCAGAGGTCTACAACTATCTGACTCACCTCAAACAATCAAGAACGCGTGGTCTAGATGGAATAGACAGCAGTATACTAAAATTATCAGCTCCAGTTATCACAGACACCCTAACATATATATATAACCTCTGCCTTGATAAGAACTATTTCCCCAATGCCTTCAAATGTTCTAAAGTAATCCCCATCTACAAGTCTGGTGATACTTCTGATCCTTCAAACTATAGGCCCATCTCCATTATACCGATCCTTTCAAAACCACTGGAAAAACATATGAATAAACACTTAGTCCATCATGCAGAAATCAACAACTTACTTCATCCTAATCAGTCTGGATTTAGAATAAAGCACTCGTGTCATACAGCACTAACCAGTCTTGTAGATAATTGGCTATCAAACATCAATGACAATAAATTTTGTGGAGTATTATTTGTTGATTTCAAAAAAGCATTTGATACAATTGACCACAAACTTCTCCTTAAAAAGCTAAACCTGTATAACATTTCTACAAAAACCCTAGGACTACTCGATTCATATCTTACAAATAGGCACCAGTGTGTCTCAATAGCTACATCAACATCCAAACTAAAGCCCATTCATTATGGAGTACCACAGGGATCCATATTGGGCCCTATTCTCTTTTCATTATACATAAATGACCTTCCTCTACATATCAATTCCAAATGTGAACTATTTGCAGATGACACAACCATACATACGAGCCATAATGACATTGACTATCTCACAACTTTATTACAAAAAAGCACTGACGACCTTGTCAAATGGACTGAACTGAACCACATGACTATCCATCCCCAAAAAACAAAATGCATGCTTATCACTACCAGACAAAAGCGACAAAATTTACTACATAAACTATTTCCAATTCACATAAAAAAGGAAGCAATCGAACAGACCTCTCACCACAAAGTTCTAGGAGTGACAATTGATGAAAATCTCAGCTGGTTCTACCACATATCTCACCTATGCAAATACTTGTCCAAAAAAGTCTACCAGTTGATTAAAATAAAACACTTTCTCGATTTTCATTCAAGGAAACTATTTTTTCAAGCTTATATACAATCCTCAATAGACTATGCTGCAACCCTGTGGGACTCTGCCAGTGCAAATACCATGAAACCATTACTAAGTCTGTATAAACGTGGTCTCAAACTGGTCCTTCTGAAGAAAACAACCTTGCTAGAAGGGGATTATACACAGTTAAATATCCTTCCCCTACACCAAAGACTAAAATATAACAAAGGCATCATGATGTTTAAGATACTGACAGGAAATGTCCCCACATCCTTAAAAGACAAATTCCCAATGAATCATTCCAGAAATACGGTAAAGCCAAGTGTCCCAATCCCAAGAATAGACTTGTTCAAAACTAGCTTACTATAACTCAGGCCCTACGCTATGGAACTCCCTCCCTGACTCAATTAAACAGCATCAATCATTAACAACCTTAAAAACTCACCTTCTAATCTACTTGATGAATCAAAAATAACAAACCACCCCTTCTCCCCTCTCCAACTATCTGCCCTCTACTCCTCACTTCTCTCAGATTATGATGATCTTATGACTATAATCATAAGACAAGTGAGGTGTGTGTGTGTGGTGTGTGTGTGTGTGTGTATGTGTATGTGTGTGTATGTGTGTGTGTGTTTGTGTGTGTGTATGTGTGTATGGTGTGTGTGAGTGTGAGTTAGGGTTTTTTTTGTTAAAAAACTGTGCTTTATGGGACTTATTTTGATAATAGATGGCGGGATTGATGTTTCAGTCATTTAACTTCATCATATTCTCATGCTTGCTCTTTAATTTTTTTTTTTTTTTTTTTTTTTTTTTGCTTTGATTGGTTTTTGTTTGTTTTTTTGTACTCAAATCAAATTCTTCATTCATTCTTACTTCATATTTTCGTTTCTGAATGAGTGCCTTTTTATAACATTACCTTAATATTGTATCTCTGTCTTATTTCTTACCTGTTGTTGTTGCTCTTTCTCACCCTTTATCAAAATCTTATGTTTTATGGGACATATTTCGATGATAGATGGTGGTGGATTGATGTTTTTCAGTCATCTAACTTCATCATATTCTCATGTTTGATCTATAATCATTACACCTTTTTTTGTTTTGTTTTGTTTTTTGTTTGTTTTGTTTTTGTTTTGTGTTTTGTTGTTGTTGTTGTTGTTGTTGTTTTTTGGGTTTTTTGTTGTTGTTGTTTTTTGGTTTCTTTGTTTGTTTGTTTGCTTGTTTATTATTCAAATCAAAATCATCATTGATTCTTACTTCTTATTTTCGTTTCTGAATGAGTGCCTTTTTATGACATTACCTTAATATTGTATCTCTGTCTTATTTCTTACCTGTTGTTTGATACTTGGTGTGGTTTGCTCTTGGTAATTGGATCATTATAATTGTTCTTGTTTTAGTTGAGGCTGTCTTTTTATCTTGATGTTATCCCTGAAAGGGGCGGGGACTGGATGTAAAAAAGCACATGAGTGCTTATCTATTATCCTCGAATAAAAGAATTTTGCCTTGCCTTGCCTTGCCTTGCCTTGTCTCTCTCTCTCTCTATTCTTTTGAAACATCTAAGATGTTTTACGTAACTTTTTTTTTTCTTTCTTCTTCTTTCTTTTTATCTTATTTTATTTTATTTTAGTTTTAGTTTTTATTGGTAGTATCTCTTCCCCCCCCCCCCCTCCAATAAGGATATTAGTTAAATCCCCCCCCCCCCCCTTTTTATATTTTTTTAATAATTTTTTTTATTTTTTTAAATTTTTTTTTTAAATCCAAATGTATGATTTATATTACATGTATAACTTTTGACAGATGGTGGTGGATTGATGTTCTCAGTTGTTTATTTCATCTTGTTCTCTTATTTACTCCTTACCTATTAACACTTTTCTTTCTTCCATAATCAAAATCTTTTTATTGTGACTTCTGATTTTGTCTTTTGAACGAGTGCATTTTTAGTACCTTACCATGTATAGTGTCTTTATTCTTGTGTGTTTTTTGGTACTGCGTAAAGTTTCATTGTTTAGTATCTTTTCAACTTGATGTATCCCTGAAAAGGGCGGGGACTGGATGTAAAAAAGCACACGATGCTTATCTATTATCCTCGAATAAAATACTTTGCCTTGCCTTGCCTTGCCTTGCCTTGCCTTGCCTTGCCTTGCCTTGTCTCTCTCTCTCTCTCTCTCTCTCCTCTCTCTCTCTCTTCTCTCTCTCTCTCTCTCCATCTCCTCCTCTCTCTCTCCTCTCTCTCTCTCTCTCTCTCTCATAAAATGAACATAAAATCAGAATTAAAAATCCCTTTCATAAGTGTTTTCTGAAGTGTTCAGATAT
>JASPKP010001862.1:7500-25926 GCA_030674155.1 Stramonita haemastoma | reverse complement strand
CTTTTTCTTCTCCCCCTCATAACCATTTCAGAATGTACCATAGGAGATCAAATCCCATGAAGAATTGGATGACTTTGTGATTAGTTTTGCTTTGTGGAAGTAGTTGTGTGTCATTATCAATTCTTGAGTTGTTTTTTTTCTTTACACAGGTAAACAACAGTGAGGTCATGGCACCACCCTGATTCAGTTGCCTCTGTGTTTGTGCGTGCATGCGTGTGCTTGTGTGCGTGCGTGCCTGCATGTGTGCGCATATTCTTTTCTTGTGAGCAGTTTCACCAACCGTCACCTGTAACGGAAATCGAGCTCAGTGCTTCATCAATCTGAAGCAGTACAAGTAAGTGACAGTGAGAATGCTTTCTGGTTTGTGTTGTTTTGTCAGTTTGCTTTTGGCTGGATTTTGTTACTGTAGTGCAGTTAGTTACCAGGTTTCTAATCTTCCTAAGGGTAAGGGATTTTTTTTTTGATTCGTCAGCTAGACATCCAAGATTCATCATGAGATTTTCCGTATGTGACAGTTTGCCTTTCATCAAAGAAGCCGCATTATTACTTTGGGGATGATGTCTAAACATAACACCAGTGTGGATATAGTTTTGAAATTTTGTCATGTTCCTATCAGTGCGAAGTGGCAAACTCTTCTGAAAAGCGGAAAAGGTTTTTTAAGTAATTTTTTTTTATTATTATTTTTTATTTTGAAGATAATGGAATGTGCTTTTTTTTTTTTTTTTTTTTTTTTACATCCAGTTCCCGTGTGTATGCAGTTTTGTAAATTTTGTCGTCCGTTCTCATCGATACACATAGCCTACTCTTCCATAAAGTGGAACAGGTTTTAACGTGTGCGCAAGATGTTCTGCGTGCATTTGCACGTGGGACCTTGGTGTATAGTCTCATCCAAAGGACTTTTGGGGGGGAGCGGAGTCATCACTGATGTTAACTCCAGAGGAAAAATCCTCATGAACGAGATTGGAACCGGGGTCAACAGATTACGAGCGCATCACTCTGCCCACAAGGCTGTCTTGTCCCCCTTTTTAAAAAAAATATGTGTGCAAAGTGTTCTGTGCGCATTTGCATGTGGGACCACAGTTTATAGGACTTCTCATCCAAAGGACTTTGGGAAGAGTGGTGCTGGTACTCCAGGGGATAAAAGTCCCCTTGAACGGGCTCCTCAGTTGTGGCTTGAAACCACACCTTCAGATTGTGTGCATTTGCTGGACAAAGCAAAAGCATTGAAGGAAACATTGTGTTGTGCCTGTGTCCCAGGTTTAACCCTCTTAGTCCCAACCCGGGATTTGCTGGGATTGAATAATAACCTCCCATAAGTCCCGATCTGGGATTTGCTGGGATTTACTCACAGTAGATTTCCATCACGCTGTGACCATCACTAATTACTACCACATGTCAAAGCTCTTTCGGGCCAGAAGGAGAAACGTTGTAGAGTGTCTGGAAGTAATTATAGCTGCTGGTATGTACTTAGAAGGAGGAAAAGGCCAGCCAGCATGTGTGCCTGACCTGATTTCGTGATGGAATGCGAAATCTAGGAGGCAGTTTGTGTAAAGAGAATCTGAATGCAAGAGGGTTAATGTGAAGAACTGGCAGAGAACTGTGATGTAGCCTTCAGATAGTGGATCTCTGGAGAAAAGTCTGCCATTGTGTATCGTCATTCAGATACCATGTCTGGTTTTTGGATCCAGCCTCTAGCCTCCAACAAGTGGAGAGAAAACTTTAAAGGGAAACCCAGGCTGACTGTGTAAACTTTTCTGGATTTGTCCCTGTAGTGTGTTGTCGTTGTATGATAGCTAATTGTCTTGTCTGTGTCTTCAGGGAGGCCCTGTGTGACTGTCGGAGAGCCTTGTTCGTCAGCCCTAACTGGTACAAGGTGGGTGGTTTTTTTTCCCCCATTTAAACATTTTTTTTTCTTTTTTATAGTTTTATTGTTGCATTTCCCTAACTCTGTGTGTGTGTGTGTGTGTGTGTGTGTGTGTGTGTGTGTGTGTGTGTGTGTGTGTGTGTGCGCATATGTGTGTGTGTGTGTGTGTGTCTGTCTGTCTGTCTGTGCGTGTTTATGTGTCTGTGCGTGCATGTGTGTGTGTATGTTTGTGTGTATGTGTGTTATTTATTTATTTATTTATTCTTTTATATCGAGGATAACAGAATAAGCAATCATGTGCTTTTTTTCATCCGGTCCCCGCGTGTATGCAGTTTTGTAAATATTGTCATCTGTTCCCACCGGCGTGTGTGTTTGTGTGTGTGGCTGCAGTAGGTTACGCACAGAGGGAGGGGGAGGGAGGAGGGAGAGAGAGAGAGAGAGATTTTAACTGTAGTGACTAGCCTCAAGCCAAGTCAACTCTAGACTTTAGAATCAACCCAGGAAGGGCAGTTACAACACTGGACAGGCACAGGATTGCTAGGAATCGTAATCTGGCAAGGGGGTCAGTGTTTTCTGTTCCTCTCTTTTCCAGGCCTCCTATCGGGCTGCTGAAGCCAGCCTGAGACTGGGGGACCCGATGGACGAGGCCAAAGGGCTGATCGAGAAGTCGTTGCAGGATCTGCTGTCCCTGTACAACCCTGACAAAGACCTGATATCGCAGATCAAGGAACTGGAGAAAAAGATCGACGAGTGTAAGTGTGTACAGGCATACATGTATACATCACATATTATGGGACAGACAGATGATTTTTGTTGTTGTTTTTTTGTTTTTTTTTGTGACAGACAGATGATATAGCTGTATGGTTAAGACTGTACAACTTCAATCCTGTGGGTCCTTGGAAGTCGTGGGTTCAAATCTCGGTGGCATTTGGTGAATTAAGAAGGGTGGGGAGTTTCACGATCTCCGAGGTTAACTTGTAAGTGCAGACCTGCCTGTGCCTTTAATTCCCTTTGTGTGTATACACGTGCTGAAGATCAGATATGCACGTTTAAGATCCCATAATTCATGTCGGGTTTCTGTGGGTTTCGGAAACGAAAACATACCCAGCATGTATCCCTGAACTTGGAATACGGCTAACAGAAAAAGAAATTCTTTTGTTCCAATAGCCATCTGAATTCTAAACTCATAATAACAATGACTACCCAGTTTTTACATTTCTCTGAATTACTTATCGTGATTGTCACTGTTATGAATGTAGTCAATGTACATATGTGTGTATTTACGTGCACATGTACTCATAAAATAAGTATTCTTATTTTTGGCTTTATTGATTTTTTTAATTGTTTGTAAGTTCATATGTCTTTTCTAGCCAATGGTCTTAAAACATTACATTTACTGTGTGTGGGTGTGGGTGTGCAAGCATGCGTGCGTGCATGTATACATTTGTGTGCAAGTGCGTGCGTACAAGCATAAACAATAGTTCATATGTCTTTTCTAGTCAATGGTCTTAATAACATTGTATCCATACATTTGGTGTGTGTGTGTGTGTGTGTGTGTGTGTGTGTGTGTGTGTGTGTTTGTGTGTGTGTGTGTGTGTGTGTGTGTGTAATGGTATAATCATATTGTGATTTTCTGATATTTCTGTTGACAGTTGAAGCTGAAAAAAATGCAGCAAGGTGAGAGAATTACTGTTTTTATCTGTTGCTAAGAGTGTGTATATGTGTGTGTGTGTGCGCGCATGTGCACGTGGGTGTTATGGGGGGGTGGGTTTGTTTTGTATGGGTAGAGGGAGGGGGAGAAAGGAAGAGAGAGAGAGAGAGAGAGAGAGAGAGAGAGAGAGAGAGAGAGAGAGAGAGAGAGAGAGAGAGAGAGAGAGAGAGAGAGAGAGAATGGAAGAGAGAGAGAGAGAGTACAAAGAAATCACATTGTTCAACTGGGGGCAGGATAGCCAAGTGGTTAGAATGTTGAGTTTGTGATTTTATGGCCTGGAATCGAGCCACCACCAAGACGCCTGTTTGAAGGAATTTTTGGCCATGAGTTAATATCTGTACCGACTCCATACTCTCAAAAGTTCTGAGGATGAGAACACAAGTTGAGGTCCTGTGGACAAACGCACGGGACCTGATTTGATTATTTAATTTTTTTAATTTTTTGCTGCCTCATATTCTGTGGTGACCCTGCCCTGCTGTTCCCACGCCACTCATTTCAATCTCCCCACCACAGCCATACCCAGATTCCTGATGTCTCATCCTCAGGGTTGGTGGTGTTCAGTGGTGCCTGTTCTGAGCTAACATACGCAGGACACCACCTACTAAGCCCCCTACTAACAACAGTGTTAGCTCAATCGCGGAGCCAGACTGAGTAAGTCACCCATCCAAGGTGCCAACCACCACAACGTCCCTCCAACGACCGTCCCCTGCGGACCACGAAGTTCACAGACTTTGACACAAACTTACACAGAGACAGAAGTGTATGGGGAAACCAAATCTGAGGTCACTATGAGACCAGAACAACTGGGCTCACTGAATCGAAGCAGTTTTTATGTAATGATTCTGCTGTGGAAGTGCATTTGGTTTGAAACTGCTTAACAGGGCTGCACTGTACACTTTCTGTCATAATATATCCTGGCATCAACCGGGCCCAAGAGATAAAGACACCTGCAGCGTTGGTCAGGTAATTTGAGCAACGCTCTCAAATTCACATCCGTAAAGTGGATGAAGCTTGACTGTGTGGTCCCAGTCTTCCCAATGAGCCCACAGCACACTCGCTCTGGGTAGGAGCCGGCCGGAGTCCGAAATATTGTTATGACTCTTGTGGGATTAGAACCGGTGACCTTCCAGTCTGAAATCCAAGGCGCTAACCATTGCGCCATGGCGGCCGGTTGACCTGAGTTTATCGTCTCGCCTATAAAGGGTAGTGTTCAGAGTGCAGACTTAGTGTGGGTGATCCACAGGGTGTTAAGGTGGGGAACGCCCGACACTGTTAGCTGATGGTGTTTTGTTGGGTGGTTGTGTGAACAGGCCTCAGACAGCCCCTGTGGAGAAAAGCAAAGGCCCCAGTCATTCAGGCCGTGCAGCTTCCAACGTGAGTAGTCAGTGTTTGGGTGGGTTTTGTGGTGGTGGTGGTGGTGGTGGTGGTGTTGGTGGTGGTGGTGGTGGTGGTGGTTGGGTGTGTGTGTGTGTGCACGTGTGTGTTGTGTGTGTGTGTGTGTGTGTGTTGTGTGTGCTCTTGTGTGTGTTGTGTGTGCTCTGTTGTGTGTGTGTGTGTGTGTGTGTGTGTGTGTGTGTGTGTGTGTGTGGTGTGTGTGTGTGTGTGTGTGTGTGTGTGTGTGTGTGTGTGTGTGTGTGTGTGTGTGTGTGTTGTGTGTGATGAGAGAGAGAGAGAGAGAGAGAGAGAGAGAGAGAGAATGTGAATGTGAAAGTTATATATGTAACAGAGTGCAGATATTTGATCTGCCGCGACTCTGTACAACTTCTCGGCAACGACAGCACGGTCAGACAGTGGGAATGTGGCCTCTAGAAAGAGGCTGCACAAATACTACATTTTACCGCTACGGGCAAAGTGCATGCAGAGGCCGGCTTTCGACCACCCCCCAACGATACAGAACGTCGCACAATTCACAGGTGTGGATCCAACGTTACACCCACGTCGCTGCGATTGGCAGTTCCGACCGCAAGGGAAGTAATCTAATTACCGCCCTGCCACATCCACCACCGCTGACTTTGTGCCGCGTCCCGAGGCACAGTGGGTACTGACCAGCGTATTTGACGCTCAAATCAGTAGCCCTAAGTTCTTTCCATCCTGTCGCAGCGCCACTTTGTAACAGAGTGCAGATATTTGATCTGCCGCGATTCTGTACAACTTCTCGGCAACGACAGCACGGTCAGACAGTGGGAATGTGGCCTCTAGAAAGAGGCTGCATATATACTACAATTTACCGCTACGGGCAAAGTGCATGCAGAGGACGGCTTTCAACCACCCCCCAATGATACAGAACGTCGCACAATTCACAGGTGTGGATCCAAACGTTACACCCACGACGCTGCGATTGGCAGTTCCGATCGCATGGGAAGTAATCTAATTACCGCCCTGCCACATCCACCACCGCTGACTTTGTGCCGCGTCCCGAGGCACAGTGGGTACTGACCAGCGTATTTGACGCTCAGACCAGTAGTCCCAAGTTCTTTCTATCCTGTCGGCGACGCCACTTTGTAACAGAGTGCAGATATTTGATCTGCCGCGACTCTGTACAACTTCTCGGCGACGACAGCACGGTCAGACAGTGGGAATGTGGCCTCTAGAAAGAGGCTGCACAAATACTACATTTTACCGCTACGGGCAAAGTGCATGCAGAGGCCGGCTTTCGACCACCCCCCAACGATACAGAACGTCGCACAATTCACAGGTGTGGATCCAACGTTACACCCACGTCGCTGAGATTGGCAGTTCCGACCGCAAGGGAAGTAATCTAATTACCGCCCTGCCACATATACAATATAGGCCTTGGCCTCTTATGAAGGGGTGGTGTGTATATATCAACATTCCAGAACGTATTGCATAGGGAAACTTTCAAAAAAAGAAGAATGACAACTCAACTTCAAACAGGTACTTCTAAGTTTAAAAGCCATATACCGATAAATTTGCCAACTACGCTTGTTAATGCATTCCTTACTTGCCATTCAGAGAGAGTGAGAGAGAGAGAGAGGAAAGAATGTGTGTGTGTGTGTGTGTGTGTGTGTGTGTGTGTGTGTGTGTGTGTGTTTCTGTATGTCATGTCAGGTGAGTGTGTGTGTGTGCGTGTGTGTGTTTCTGTGTGTCATGTCAGGTGAGTGTGTGTATGTGAGTGTGTGTGTGTGTGTGTGTTTCTGTGTGTCATGTCAGGTGTGTGTGGTATGTTTGTGCATGTTGATATTGTGTGATGTAGTGGAGTGCTGTGCTATTTTATATTGTGTTGTTGGGGCTTGTGGGTTGGGGTTTTTTTTTTTTTTTTTTGTTGGTTACCTTCTGTGATGTCTGATGCAATAGGATATGCAGTTTTTGTGATGTGAGAATTGGTTTGGTGGTATGGTGTTTGGGGTCACAGTAAAGCTGTGCGCTTTTGTTTGGCCTGGTGTGATGTTGTGTAAAGTCATTGGTATACCAGGGTTCGTACAGTCCTTATAGGTGCTTATAAGTCTTTAAATTTGATGTAGAGTCTCATAAGGCCTTAAAAGTGCTTATATTTACACAATCGGTCCTTATAAAAAGCACTGAGGTCCTTATAAAATCAAAACTGTCTTCATTATAAAGAGAGCTAAGAAATTATGTGTGCCTTTCCCGATTATCATTATCCGCGAGAAAAAAAAAGAAAAGGAAAATTTGCGCTCAATTGATTTGCCGTCGTAAAGGGACCGTAGCAGACGAAATGTAAAGGGAAGTAAATCTCGGAACTGGCTGATAGACTGTCTGACGGAAGTGGCCCAATGCGCATGCCTTGAAAGTGAAAATAACCGTTCCAAGCCACCAAAATGCCGGGAAAGTGTTCTTTCCAAGATCGTTGGATAAAAGAGGATAGCTACAAGTACTGGATCAGGCGAGACAGTGATTAAAAAAAAGCAAGATGTATTGTGTGTTGCATTTCGCTAAATCTGGCATCGATGGGCGAAGCCGTGTTGAAGGCGCACATGAAAAGTAAGCGCCATGAGCGTAATGAACAGCGTCATCGCATGGAAACTAGAGTTGTGATCCCCCATCTCTTTGAAGCCGGTGGATCATCAGTTCAACCAAGTACCAGCAGTGCTCAGGCACCAAGTAGGCCTACCTGTGCTCAGCCAAGTACGTTCCAGTCAAAACTCACTGGTAAGTAAAATAACTCTCTCTCTCTCTCTCTCTCTCTCTCTCTCTCTCTCCTCTCTCTCTCTCTCTCTCTCTCTCTCTCTCTCTCTCTCTCTCTCTCTCTCTCACACACACACACACACACACACACACACACACACACACACACACACACACACACACACATGTGACAGATTCTCTCTCTCTCTCTCTCTCTCTCTCTCTCTCTCTCTCTCCCTCTCTCTCTCTCTCTCACACACACACACACACACACACACACACACACACACACACACACACACACACATGTGACAGATTCTCTCTCTCTCTCTCTCTCTCTCTCTCTCTCTCTCTCTCTCTCCTCTCTCTCTCTCTCTCTCACACACACACACACACACACACACACACACACACACACACACACACACACACACACACACACACACATGTGACAGACACTTTCTCTTTGTCATTTTGTTTTGAACATAAAAAAACACACTGGTGTGACCCAGCAGACAAACACTGAATGTGGTTCCCCCTTCCCTCCGCTTTCCCCCCATCATCGCTCTTTAGACTCTCTCTCTCTCTCTCTCGCTCTCTCTCTCTCTCTCTCTCTCTCTCTCTCTCTCTCTCTCTCTCTCTCTCTCTCTCTCAAATTCTTTTTTTTTTTCTCTACATGAAATCTCTCTCTCTGTGCACATGTGTGTGTGTGTGTGTGTGTGTGTGTGTGTGTGTGTGTGTGTGTGTGTGTGTGTGTGTGTGTGTGCATATAGAGGTGCCCTCTACAAAAAGAAGAAAAAATCATGTTGCTAGTAACGTGGCAAGTTCTATATAGGACAACTATCCACAAAGGGGGTGCGCACAGGAAAAAAAAACAAAAACCAAACAAACAAACAAAAAAAAAAAGAAACGCTAGAACTATGAATATCAACACATATACTTATTGTGTAGAATGAATGCCTGTCAGAAAAAAAAGTTAGAAATGAAGGTGTTTGCTAGAGTTTTGTTTTATTTTATTTTATTTTTCAGATCTCAGGTTGTGTTTGCTAGAGTTTTTTTTTTTTTTTTTCAGATCACAGTCTGGCCAACCAAGCGCTCAAGGCAGAAATCCTGTGGAGCTTGAAGGTGGTGGAGTCCCACTACAGCTTTGTCTCATCAAAGGGTGTTGGGGAGCTTTTTCAACAAATGTTTCCAGACAGCGACACAGCTCTGCAGTTTAAATGTTCAGAGACAAAGTGTAGGTACCTGACCACCTTTGGACTTGCACCTCATTTCCTGAACCAGCTGAAAGAGAGAGTGAGGGCTTCTTCTTCAGGATATGCGCTTCTTTTTGATGAGTCCATGAACCAGAAAAACAAATTGAAGCAAATGGATTTTCATGTCAGGTTTTGGGATGGAGATGCTGTCCAGACGAGATATTTGACCTCAGATTTCTTGGGACATGCCTGTGCAATTGACCTGTTTGACAAAATTTTGAGTGTGCAGTCCGAGTTCTCCTTGCCCAAGGAAGACATGATTCAGCTGGGGATGGATGGCCCTGCAGTGAACTGGAGTGTGTACAACCGAATTCACAGCAGTATGAAGGAGGACCTAAAAGTTGGCCTACTGCACACAGGCAGTTGTGGCCTTCACACAGTCCACAATTCTTTCCGAGCAGGCTGCAATGCTTCTTCATGGCAAGTGGATTCCTTCCTGTCAGCATGCTACTACCTTTTCAAGGACAGCCCAGCTAGACGAGAGGACTTCATGAGGGTTAGCAATGCCACATCTCTACCTCCAAAGTTCTGCTCTCACAGATGGTTGGAAAATGCGTCTGTAGCTACCAAGATAATTGAGCTTCTGCCTGCCCTGGATCTCTATGTGAAAACAGCAGAAGAAAAGAAAATCCCCCTACCAAAGAACAAGAGTTTTGAGACAGTCAAGTTAGGTGTCAGTGCGCCCCTTACCTCTGCTCAGCTGGCTTTCTTTGCTGCAGTTGCAAGGGAAATGGAGCCCTTCCTGACCAAGTACCAAAAAGATGAGCCCCTCATTCCCTACCTCAGCTCTGACTTGCAGAGAATGATGAGAAACCTCATGCGACGTTTTCTCCGTCAAGATGTTCTAAATGATTGTGACAGTGCTGAAAAACTTGCTGCAGTTGATGTGTCCAATTCTGATAACTACTGCAGTTTAGGAGAAATCGACATAGGCTTCCAGGCGAGATCCCTGCTTCAAAAAGCAAAAATGTCAAAAAAGAATCCTGCAAGTGACAGAGCTGTCACTGAGTTTCAGCAGAGCTGCAGAAAGTTCTTGAAAGCAACAGTCAGCAAACTACAAGACAAGTGTCCTCTGAAGTATGCAGTCATTCGACAGATTTCCTGCCTCAACCCAGAGACTATGAAAAACAGAGCAGCCTGCAAAGAACAAATGCAGAATCTACTCCACGCAATGTGTGGTGTCAAGAGACTAGACCATGAAACTGCTGACACAGTGTGCAAAGAGTTTGCTGACTTCCTCGACGACATTGCGTCTGATGCTGCCAGTTTTGACCCCTCCACACAGAGGCTGGATGCTTGGTTTTATGGTCACCTTGCAACGGAGAGCAAGTATGCCAAGCTGTGGAATGTCATCCAGAAGCTCCTTGTTCTGTCCCATGGACAGTCGACAGTGGAGCGTGGGTTTTCCTACAACAAGGAAATGATGACTGACAATCTGAGCCAGAAAGCTCTGAAAGCCAGGAGAACTGTGCTTGACCACATACACAGTTGTGGTGGAATCTTGAAGGTCAACATTACAAAGAGGCTGCTGGTTGATGCTGGTCATGCCCAGCAAGAGTACAGGCGTTTCCTTGATGAACAAAGCAAGCTGAAGACCAACCAAGAGCGTCTGGAAAAAAAGAGAAAGAAGACAGAAGAAATTGAGGCACTAAAAAAGAAAAGGAAAACAACACAGGACATTGCAGTGCAGCTTGTTGAGGAAGCTGACAGGCTGGCATTTGAAGGGCAGCAGCAGCGCAGCTTCACTTTGATTGACCGCTCTTGTCAACTGCGCCTAGCTTCCAAGGACAAGAAAGATGAGGTCTCTCGTCTTGACAAGGAACTAGCCAAACTTCAAGAAGAACTGAAGGCCCTTCCATAGCACCCTTATCTCTGTCACAAATTCAATAGAAAGACCAATATGTATATATTTTAGTTTGCAAGTGTTAATTTGGCTTATATCAAAAAGATGAATTAGTGTAGAATAGTTTTCAAAGCTGAAGTTGATAAGGAAATCAGCAGGAAGGAATATATGTGTGCAGTGTGTTATAATTTGGTGGATTGTGTATGAAATTAGCCAGACTTTTGTTCAGAATGGAACTTCTTCTAAATAAGAGTTTGGTGGATATTTGGTGGATTGTGTATGAAATGGGTCAGACTTTTGTTCAGGATGGACCTTCTTCCAAATAAGTGCTTAGTGGATATTTTTCTTGTGGATTTCATATGATGAATTAGTCTGACATCTTCAACCATCATGTCATACAGATTGTGGTAAGTCTTTGCCTCCGATCCTGCCCTCCATTCTGCACTCCTATAGATGTTATGTCTTGTATTGTGTCCATTCTACACTTTTATGTTATGTCTTGTGTTGTGTCCATTCTATGCTTCTATGTTATGTCTTATGTTTTGCAGTGTCTCTCTTTTAGTAGACACATTGGCTGATTGCTTATAGTTGGCAAAATTTGTCGATGGTTACGGTCCTTATAGGAGACAAAATGGTCCTTATAAGGTCCTTATAAGGTCCTTATATTGAGAATGGTCTGATGTGTGGGAACCCTGGTATACTGTAGTTCGATGCCAGTGGTTGGCTACAGAGTTGATGTGAGCAATGGCAGAAGAGTTGGTTTGAATCTCGTTTGAATCTGAATGTAGTTGCACAGTTTTTGTCTTTAAGATTCAACTTTTTAACAATTTTGACAGCCTCTGTGGTCGATGGGGCTATAAACAGAATGATTGAAATGAATTGTAAGGTATGATTGGGTATTGCAGTACAGTACTATGTGCCATAATGTATGGTGGGGTGTGAGAGTGTGTGATGTAATGTAGTGAGTTTATGATGTAGAGTTGTGTTGTGTGAAGCTCTGTGGTATGGTTTGATATTTCCCCCCCCCCCCCGGGGGGATGCTGGGGGCATGTCAGTATAAATAGCATCCCCACCTTCTGGAAACTCTGTGCTAGCAATTCCCATTTTTCTATCCTTGTCTTTGTTTCTGCATTAGTGTTCCTTTTCTTCTCATCACCTCCTTCTCATCCTTTTTCTGCCTTCTTGGTCCATTCACCTGCCTTTTTCCCAGAAAGACTTAAAAGATAGCAATTCTCTCCCATGCAGAAGTTGGATGCGCTGAGCCTGACTTGTCCGGCACATAATGGCAGCACCACACATTTTCACTTCATCATCAAATACGTTGTTAACCAATCTTAAAAGGAAAAGAGCAACATTTTTACCACCATGTTTTAACTCATTTCGTGTCGCACTTGAGACATTCTCATTTTCGTTACGACGTCACTGTAAACCGCAAACGAGACACTTTCATTTGCGATGGGTACTTTTCGTTTTGGCTCCTTTCTCGTGAGAGTTACTGTTATTACAGCCCTACAGGGTCATTTATGGTTAGGGAACTAAATGGGAAGGGGCACACCATCTTCATGGACAGCTTCTTTTCCTCCCTGGATCTGTTCACGGATCTTCGGCGGAAAGGAACCACAGCAACTGGCACCATCAGGAAGGACAGGCGGGGTTTGCCTACACAGCTGGCAGAAACGCATCTCCAGAAGGGCCAGACTGCTAAAATGAAGCGGACCATACACCCCAATGACAACGACGAAGACGACTCAGATGCCAGTCTGCATGTGTTGAAATACAACGACAAGAAGATGGTGACCATGCTATCCACATGCAGTACTGGCAGACGAGTGGACAGTGGGAAAACACATCTGACCACCAACGAGCCCATCATGGTTCCAGGAGTAGTGCAGTACACAGCTGCAACCAGAACATGAATGGTGTGGATCAGTTTGATCAACACCTTCAGTACTACTCCTTCAACCGGATTTGATTTGATTTATTTGATTTATTCTGTTATATCGAGGATAATGGAATAAGCACTCTTGTGCTTTTTTTCATCCAGTCCCCGTGTGTATGCAGTTTTTGTAAATGTCATCTGTTCCCACCGCCAGACCTGGAAGTGGTGGAAAAGGGCCTGCTTCCATCTGCTTCATCTGGCCAAAGTGCAAGCCTTCCTCATCTACCACATCAACAACCCCGGCACCAAGACCACCCAGGTGCAGTTAGTTCACCATGGACCTGATCAAGCAGATGACGGCAGAAACACCAGCGCGCAAAGCCTTCAAGCGACGCATCTCGGATCCTCCAGCCAGACTGCAAGAAAAACACTTCCTGGCAAAAGTACCTGCCACATGTAGCCCAAAAGGAGTTCCCCACAAGAATCTGTGTAGTCTGCTCCAAGAGGAAAGCCACAGGGAAGGGGTACGAAATCCGGAAGGAGACCAGGTACGTACAAATGCCGGGAACGTGACAAGGGTCTGTGTCTGGGGGGAATGCTTTGAGCGATAACCACAACAACCTGGCCTACAAAAACCAAGGTTGGATGCAGGAGACCAATAGTATTGTACATTAACATTTGTACAGCTCTGTATGGTGTGTGTGTGTGTGTGTGTGTGTGTGTGTGTGTGTGTGTGTGTGTGTGTGTGTGTGTGATGGCATACATTCTACTACTGAGTTCAAGAGTGTTTATACCAAAGACTGAGAAATTGACCCGCCTTCATATTCTCTGGAATTATGATTATTATGTCTTGTGCTTGGACTATTCTTGAGTTACTGTGAATCATCACCTCAAAAAAAGAGGTTAGTGGCTATGTTTGTGCAAGTTTGTTGAGTGCGTCACCTGTTTGTTTTTTGTATGTACTGATTAAAATAATTAGTTTAGAAAAAATGTAACTTTTGAGGGTGGGCTTTTTTTTTTTTTTTTTTTTTCAATTTCGAGTTAGTTTTTGTTGTTGTTGTAAGTTAATTAAATAGCACATGCTCTGCCACATGCACATACACACATGGATCGGTGGTCTAGGTGGTAATGCACCTGCCTAAAAAGCGAAAAGTCTGGGGCGGAGTGTGCAGTGGTTTGAATCTCGTTTGGGCCCAAAACTTTTTCCCCATCCATTAGATCATGAGTGGTGGTCTGGGTGCTAGTCTTTCGGATGAAACGAAAAACAGAACAGGATTGACAGCCATTTAGTATGACAGGCCATACTATTAGTATTACCAAGCATTTTATTGTTTTCATTTTTAGCTGGTAAGCAAGCACTGCCATCTTTCTAGATGTTCTTTTTTTGGATCATTAGAAACTACATGCCATGCCTATTCTGGCTTTTGTGTCTTTGGCTCATGATCTGTCATTTGTTTGCCTGATATTTTGACACTTTCTAAAAGGGTTTTGTCAGTCTTTGCTTTATGCTCTGTTTGGCAGCTGGTTCTGGCAACATGCAGTACATTTGTCGTAGTTTTTGGCAAGGAGCATGAGATCGTCTCTGCTTCGTGGTACATCTACTCTGTGTATTTTCTCTCTTCATGCTTGTGATGTTGTTAGCTAGTGGTAGTGTATCATCAGCGTATCACAGCTGTGATATGTTTCTGCCACCTAGCTGGAGGCCCATGTCTTCAGCTTCAGACTCTCTCATGACTTGCTCTGTCTATAAGAATGATTATATTGAAAAAATTGGAGGGATGCATCCTTGTCTAACTCCTTTTCAGATGTCGAAAATTTCACATGGAAAAGTTTGAAAAATTGGAATTGCCTGTAAGAATCGCCAAACAGTTAGTCCCCCTGAGTCATTTTCAGGAACTGAAAGTTGGCTCGCTGACTAGACTGTGCATTGCAGGTGACTCATACTCACTGACAGTGCACATACATGTAAATGTAGTGAAGTAATACAAGTATGCACACGTCTGTGCAAAAGCACTCTTGTAACCCAGTCAGTATCACATTACACAGTGATGTGCATGTGTGTGTACTCATGCACATATACCAACACAAGACATTATTTCTAAGACTAGCACATGATTCTTATAGAACATGATTTCTCTCTCTCTTTGCGTGTGTGTGTGTGTGTGTGTGTGTGTGTGTGTGTGTGTGTGTGTGTGTGTGTGTGTGTGTGGTGAGTTTCTGTCTCTCTCTCTCTCTCTCTCTCTTTTGTCTGTCCGTCCTTCTGTCTGTCTGTGTCATGTCTGAATAGATCTACTTTGTAAAGAAGGGCTGTGGCCCAGACCTTCATGGTCCAGTGCAGGTGACAAGCATTTTTGGAATCCTTTGAAGAAGTCACTTGAATTTGAAATGCTAATGCTAATAATGGGTTTCATGATTGGAAATCAGTGTTTAGAGTACCCTTGTGCATGAAGCATCAGTGTGTAAGCGTAAAATAGACAATTGAACACTTAAAAACAGCCGTGTGCAGTTTGATTGAAATATCTAGAGATACTGCCAAGGAGGATATATAACTCAGTGAATCTTTGTCACAGAAACTCCTGTTACACCACACAGGCTTTCATTCCTTGAAGAATAACAGAGGCAGTAATGTTGAATTTCACCGCTTTTATTTGAAGTTAAGTTTTCATAATTTTTTTTTTTTTTTTTGCTGCCTCATCTTCTGTGCCGTCCTTGTCCTGATGCTCCCACGCCGCTCATTTCAATCTCCCCACCACAACCAAACCCAGATTCATTATGTCACATCCTCAGGGTTGGGAGTTGACAGGGAACCCATCAATATTAGGCCGCTGTGGGGCCACCAGCCAGAGGGGCCCTGCACTGCTGCAGGGTCACTTTTGTGGTGTTCAGTGGTGCCTGTTCTGAGCTAACATACGCAGGACACCACCTACTAAGCCCCCTACTAATGACAGTATTAGTTCAGTCCCGGAGCCAGACAGAGTGAGTCACCCACCTGAGGTGGTGACCACCACAACGTCCCTTCAATGATTGCCCCCCCCCCCTCCCCCGTGAACCTCCAAACCCAAAGGCTTTGACACAAACTTACCACAGGCACAGAAGTGTATGGGGAAATCAAATCTGTGGTCACTGTAAGACCAGAGCAACAGGGGCTACTGATCAGAGGCAATTTTTATTAATTGCATGATGATCAGTGGTGGTGAGGATGATGTAATGATGCTGTGGAAGTGCATCTGCTTTGAGATTACTTGACAGGGCTGTACTGAATGCTTACTATTATAATATATCCTGATGTCAACTGGGCCCCGAGAGATACAGACACCTGCAGTGTTGGTCAGGTAATTTGAGCAACACTTGAAAGTCCCGTCCATAAAATGGATGAAGCTCGACTGTGTGGTCCCAGTCTCCCCACTGAGCCCACAGCACACTCACTCTGGGTAGGAGCCGGCTGGAGTCCGAAAAATCCCTTTGACTGTTATGATATTTGAACCCGCGACCTTCCAGTCTGAAATCCAAGGCGCTAACCACTGCTCCATGGTGGCTGGTACTTTCTTTTGTTTTTAACAGACCCCCCCCACCCCACCCCCCTGAAGCTGTTTGTCAAAGGGTGCCTTAAAGGTGTCCAGCTCAGGTGATGACCGGCTGATGTTGCTCGCTGACATCCCTGGCTCTCGTTTGCTCTTCTCTCTCTGGGTCTAGTTACAACTCGGGTATGCCTGAAATGAAACAAACATCATGCCCCCTCTTTTGAGGAGAGAATAACATTTATGATTATTCATGAATCCATCCTTAAAAGGGACTGGACTGGACAATTATATCAGTGGCGATAGGTCCTGCATGGCTAATGGAGAAAATCACTTCATTAATTATTCATGATTACATCCTTAAGAGTTCACTGAACTGAAGGGACAATTGTCAGTGGCCAGCGAGCCCAGCATAACACGCCATAAGTAATGGCTAACGATTTATCCAGATCACTATTATACAAAGGTGCTGATTTAACAATTTGACATATGTGTGGATGGGACATACGTGTTCATGAATCCATTTGCATACCACTTGACCCCAGAGGCTCCAAGTACTTTTCCTTATTAACAAATACCCAAATTGCTGTGTAACACTGTTGCACCGTGGGTTTCCAGTGTCATTTCCAGATGCCAGTTATGCAAAAACCTGTCAGCTTCAGGGGGTGAAGCACCCTGACCCCTTCAGGGGCATGCCCCTGGACCCCATTGAAGCAGCCCCCAGACCCCTGCCACATTTTCCTCCTTTTAAAAAAAAAAACAACCTTTTTTTTTTCCAATTTCATCTCTTCAAATAAGTATAGAGTCTTTTGAGGTCATGATCCTCCATCCCCCCTCTCCAAAAAACCCCAACCTCAACCCCACCCCGAAACAAAACACCAAATAGGAGATCCAAAGAAAAAAAAACAAACTAAAAGCACACGTCTTTTTCTGCAAGTTACTGGAGAGACTCAACTGCTGACCACTCTCTATAAACCAAAAAACTACAGCGTTTGCTTTCTGTACATCTGTGATGTACGTTGGTCTTCACATGACACCATGAAACCACATCTGGCTGTGGAGTCACACAACTTTCAGTCTTCACATGAAACCACATCTAGTCACAGTGTCACACAACTTTCAGTCTTCACACGAACCCACACCTAGTCACGGTGTCACACAACTTTCAGTCTTCACATGAAAGTGCACCTAGTCATGGTGCCACACAACTTTCAGTCTTCATATGAAACCACACCTAGTCACGGAGTCACACAACTTTCAGTCTTCACATGAAACCACACCTAGTCACGGTGTCACACAACTTTCAGTCTTCACATGAAACCACACCTAGTCACGGTATCACTTAACTTTCAGTCTTCACATGAAACCACACCTAGTCACGGAGTCACACAACTTTCGATCGTCACATGAAACCACATCTGGTCACGGAGTCACACAACTTTCAGTCTTCACATGAACCCACACCTAGTCACAGTGTCACACAACTTTCAGTCTTCACATGAAAGTGCACCTAGTCATGGTGCCACACAACTTTCAGTCTTCATATGAAACCACACCTAGTCACGGAGTCACACAACTTTGTCTTCACATGAAACCACACCTGGTCACGGAGTCACACAACTTTCAGTCGTCACATGAAACCACATCTAGTCACAGTGTCACACAACTTTCAGTCTTCACATGAAACCACACCTAGTCACGATGTCCCACAACTTTCAGTCTTCACATGAAACCACACCTGGTCACGGAGTCACACAACTTTCGGTCGTCACATGAAACCACACCTGGTTACGGAGTCACACAACTTTCGGTCGTCACATGAAACCACACCTGGTCATGGAGTCACACAACTTTCAGTCTTCACATGAAACCACACCTAGTACAGAGTCACACAACTTTCAGTCTTCACATGAAACCACACCTAGTCATGGTGTCACACAAACTTTCGGTCATCACATGAAACCACATCTGGTTGCAGACGCACATTTTCCACTGTACAGGCAGTCTTGTAGCACATACTCCCATTGTTGTGGAAAATCAAAGTGGTACCCTTTTTTTTGACTGTGTTTATGTTCATGCCAGTATGTGTAACACCATCATCAACAAGAAAAGTGGAGTTTTAAAACCAAACTTGCTAGTATTGGTTGTCAGCATCACATATGTTGTAAAACTAGTTTGTAGCGAAATCAGCTTGGATGTGTACCCACATTCAGAAGTATTTTGGAAACAGGTCAGTGAAGAGATTGATAAA
>JASPKP010001862.1:0-2500 GCA_030674155.1 Stramonita haemastoma | reverse complement strand
AGCCTAGTGGGTTTGAACTTGTGATCAAGTCACCTTGAATAGACTGAACCCCCCCCCCCCCTCCCGACTTAGATCTAGTTAATATCAGCAGGACTCCACCGGCCCTGCCAAAAGTCTTCCTAGATTCCGATGAGACTATTAGAAACCGAAGTCCCGTGTATGAACGCTCACAGAACTTGCGCACACTAACACCCGTTCTGCCTATCGGAAGAGTAGAACGGTTGCATGCCTGTCGGACCGGATTGGGGGACGGGATAGCCTAGTGGTCAGAACATTGTGCTCGCAATTTGACGATTCAGGTTCGATTCCCGTTTGAGGAGATTTTTCTCCTGGCGTTAACATCAGTGCTGGCTCCACTCTCCCCCAAAGTCTCTCTTCCAGAACATCTCGCGCACATGTTAGATCCTGAGCCGCTTTTTAAAATTTATTTATTTATTCTTTTATATCGAGGATAATGGAATAAGCACTCATGTGCTTTTTTCATCCAGTCCCCGTGTGTATGCAGGTTTGTAAATATTGTCATCTGTTCCCACCGGCACACAATGGTCTACTCTTACGAAAAGCGGAACAGGATTTAACGTGTGCGCAAGATGTTCTGCGTGCGTTCACACACGGGGCCTCGGTTTACAGTCTCATCCGAAAGACTTTTGGGGAGAGTGGAGTCAGCACTGATGTTATTAACTCCAGGGGAAAAATACCCTCGAACGGGAGTCGAACTCGGGTCGTCAAATTGCGAGTGCAATGTTCTGACCATTATGCTATCCCGTCCCCTTTTTATCGTAAGAGTAGGCCATCGTGTGCCGGTGGGAACAGATGACATTTACAAAACTGCATACACACGGGGATTGGATGTAAAAAAAAAAAAAAAAAAAAAAAAAAGCACGAGTGCTTGTCCCATTATCCTTGATATCAAAGAATAAAAGAAAGACTAAAAATAAAATAACAAAATTCCAAAAAACGCATGCACAGTGCAAGGCTACCCACCCTACGATTTTCCCGTAGTTTATGTACGTATTATGAGGTTAAACTACGGAACTTCGATCGCGAGTTAAAAACTAAGATTTTCGCGACATCAAGAATATGATTTTTCAATTATTTTGTTACTCTGCGGTCATTTTTCTTGAGGAGTTAATTGTTTCAATTTTACCTCAGCTGCGCTGTGAATGGGCATTCTTTCTTCTAGGCGCATGCGCTTCTGCGACGCACATTGTTTACGATCGGGAGGCTTATGGGTGCATGAGAGTGGGAAGACATTAGGAGGCTAACTTATTAATAGTCAACTTTGTTCTTTGGTTAAGGAGGTGATCGCACAGATTTCCTGCAGAACGCGTACAGAAACGTACCAGTTACATTAGGTAAGTCAGAAATTCCGGCACTTCACATTTTCAAGGCTTGACGTGGTCGCTTTAGAAACTTATTGAAATGTTAGGCTTCGGGGAGGCCTAGTCTTACAAATTTTGATCCAAAGATCCGGCCGGTCCAGAGCATTATAGGCCTTTGTCCGGCAATTCTCTCTCTCTCTCTCTCTCTCTCCTCTCTCTCTCTCTCTCTCTCTCTCTCTCCTCTCTCTCTCTCTCTCTCTCTCTCTTTCTTACCCTCTTCAGGAGCTGAATAAGATAATAATAGCCCGCACCTTATTCCTCGCACTCCCCCCTCTCTCTTTTCAAATGTTATAGCTTTATGCTCAAATCATATATTCACCAAATTTTGATTTTCATGGCTGTATACTTGAATTACGCATTTGGATTGATTGGTTGATTGATTCACTTTTTAAAAATTTTATTTTAAAGAGGGCTGGATGAAAACAAGCCACCATTGTCTTAATCTTTTCCTCAATAAAAATGTTCATTCATTCATTCATTCATTCCTCTCTCTCTCTCTCTCTCCTCTCCTCTCTCTCCTCTCTCTCTCTCTCTCTCCTCTCTCTCTCTCTAGGGGGACGGATAGCCTAGTGGTCAGAACATTGCGCTGGCAATTTGAAGACCCGGGTTCAAATCTGGTCGAGGAGATTTTTCTCCTGGAGTTAACATCAGTGCTGACTCCACTCTCCCAAAAAGTCCTTGGGATGAGACTTTAAACGAGGCCCTGTGTGCGAACACACGCAGAACATCTTGCGCACACGTTAAATCCTGTTCCGCTTTTCGTAAGAGTAGGCCATCGTGTGCCGGTGGTAACAGATGACATTTACAAAACTGCATACACACGGGACTGGATGTAAAAAAAGCACAAGAGTGCTTATCCCATTATTCTCGATATAAAAGAATAATATAAATCAATCAATCTCTCTCTCTCTCTCTTGATTTTGCTCACTTGACATAAGTAGGTGCTAACTTGCATAATTGTAGTTCTTATTGTTTCCCTGATCCTTTTTTTTTTTCTTTTTTCTTTTTTTTCTCTCCTCTTCCCCCTCCTCTTGCTCCTCCTCTCCCTCTTTCCCTCTATTCTATTTTTCTCTTTTCTTTGTCCATTCTTACCCTCTTCAGGAGCTAAAAAAGATAAC
>JASPKP010001861.1:5000-7500 GCA_030674155.1 Stramonita haemastoma | reverse complement strand
TATTACGTCATTCTTATCATTGATCATCATACGATGAAATAAAAAAAAAAAGCCTCTGATTCGGTGGCCAGGCTGCTCTGGTCTCATGGTGACCTCAGATTCGGTTTCCCCATACAGTTCAGTGCCTTTGGTGAGTTTATGTCAAAGGCTTTGGGGTTGGAGGTTCGGGGGGTACGGTCGTTGGAGGGATGTTGTGGTGGTCACCACTTCGGGTGGGTGACTCACTCAGTCTGGCTCCACGACTGAGCTAATTCTGTCGTTAGTATGGGGCTTAGTAGGTGGTGTCCTGCGTATGTTAGCTCAGAACAGACACCACTGAAACACACCAAAGTGACCCAGCAGCAATGCAGGGCCCCACTGGCTGGTGGCCCCGCGGCGGCCTGATATTGTTAGGCTCCCTATGGACTCCCGACCCTGAAGATGAGACACAACAAACCCGGGTATGGCTGTGGCAGGGAGATTGAAATGAGCGGCGTGGGAACAGCAGGATAGCGAAGATGAGGCGGTAAAAAAATAAAAACAATACAACCACCCTCACCCCCCCACCTCCCACAGTAAAAAAATAAATACAATACAACCACCCTCACCCCCCACCTCCCACAGTAAAAAAATAAATACAACCACCCTCACCCCCCCACCTCCCACAGTAAAAAAATAAATACAACCACCCTCACCCACCCACCTCCCACAGTAAAAAAATAAATACAATACAACCACCCTCACCCCCCACCTCCCACAGTAAAAAAAATAAATACAACCACCCTCACCCCCCCACCTCCCACAGTAAAAAATAAATACAATACAACTACCCTCACCCACCCACCTCCCACCACCCTCCCCCCCCCACCCTGGCCCACACATGGTCGTTACCTGCAGCAGGTTGAGGTTGTACTTGGCCCGTCCTCGGAAGCAGAGCCTGAGCCTCATGATGTCCACGTTGAAGCCCATGAAGCCCAGGTTCACCTGCCCATAGGCCTCGTCATGCACGTCCACGATAGCGTGCCCGCTCAGCAAACCTGCGCCGCACACACACAAACGCACGCACGCACGCACACACACACACATACGCGCGCGCGCGCACACACACACACACAACACACACACACACACGCACGCACGCACGCACACGCACACACACACACACACACACACACAGAGGTAAATAAATCAATAATAATTTTTTAAAACCTTCGCCACACACACACACACACACACACACACACACACACACACACACACACACACACACACGCACACAGACACACACACACATGCGCGCGTACACACACACACGCACACATACACACACACACAAGTAAATAAATCAATAATAATTTTTAAAAACCTTCCACACACACACACACACACACACACACACACACACACACACACACACACACACACACACACACACACACACACACACACACACACACACACACAAGTAAATAAATAAAGAAATAATTTTTAAAAACCTTCGCCACACAGTCAACACACAAAAAAGCGTATAGATTAAAGGGTGGGTCTTTTCTTTTTTTTCTTTCTTTTTTTTTTGGGGGGGGTAAAATTTTATTTCAATAATAATGGAATAAACACTTATGTGCTTTTTATTTACATCCAGTCCCCGTGTGTATGCAGTTTGGTCACTACACGCCACACCCACTTACCGATGTTAATGTAGCAGATTGGAGAGCTTTCAACTCCTATCTGTACACAGTCCCGATGTACAGCACCATCAGACAGTAAGGATCACATCCATACT
Organism: Stramonita haemastoma; assembly: GCA_030674155.1. NCBI lineage: Eukaryota > Metazoa > Mollusca > Gastropoda > Neogastropoda > Muricidae > Stramonita > Stramonita haemastoma. Next base: position 5,738 of record JASPKP010001861.1, on the reverse strand, counting down.
TACAATTACACCACCACTCTAACCATACCGCGTCCCCGAGGTTCGCTGACCGACCAGCATAGTTGATGGTCAAGCTAGTAGCCCTTAACAATTGCCACCTGCCACTTGCGTTCCAATGCAGTCCAGTGACAATGCCGCTCGGTTCTTGGTGATGAGTCCGAGAGATGCCACGATCTTCTTAGATCATCCTCCCATCCGCACACATACACACACACCCACCTCCACACCACCACCACCAACACCCAACTCACTCACTCCAGGAGGTTTTTGATGATCACCTCCACCACACCCCCTCACCAAACACCCCTCCCCACCCCACCCAACCACACCACTCCACCCACCCACATCTACTCAATTTGACGACCCAAGTTCGATTCCCGGTCGAGGAGATTTTTCCTTGATATAAAAGAATAAATTAAAAACACTCACTGATCTTGAGGTCCAGGAGGTTTTTGATGATCAGCCCGAAGGACGCCCCGATCTTCTTAGATAACCTCCACCCCACCTCACCAAACACCCATCCACACACACACACACACACACACACACACACACACACACACACACACACACACACACACACACACACAACACACCACCACCCACACCCCACCCCACCCCACCACACAACCCCACCACCACCAACACCACCACTCCACCCACCCCACACACCCCACACCCTACCACTCACTGATCTTGAGGTCGAGGAGGTTTTTGATGATCAGGCCGAAGGAGGCC
>JASPKP010001860.1:20000-25929 GCA_030674155.1 Stramonita haemastoma | reverse complement strand
AAACCCCCAAAACAGGGAAAAAGGAAAAAACCCCAAAAAAAATTTTTTGGGTGGGGTTGGGGGGGGGTAATTTTATTTGTGGGGGGGGGGGGGGGGTTTTTTGTTTCCCTGGGGGCCGGGCCTGTTTGTAAACCGGGTCCGGGGGAAAAAAAAAAAGAGGGGAAAGGAAAAGGTGTTGGAATTTTAAAAAAAAATTTGGTTTATAAAAAAAAAAGAATTTCCCCCTGGGGTAAAAAGTAAAAAAAAAAATCCAAGGTTGGTTTTTTTTTTTTTTTTTAAAAAATTAAAGGAAAGAAGAAAAAAACCCTGGGGAAAACGTGGGGGGGGGGAAAAAAAAAACCAAAGGAAAGAACGAAAAAAGAGGAAAATTAAGAAAATGGTTTTTTGGTAGGTGTGTTTTGGTTGGGTGGTTTTAAAGTAAAAAAAATGGGGGGGGGGGGGGGGGGGGGGGGGGGGGGGTAATATATAGGGGGTAAAAACCCAAAAACAGGGGGGGGGGGGGGCCATCCATTGGACAGCAGAAGAAAAGAGCACGAAAACCTATAGTAGCAGCAGAAACCCAAGCAGCAAAAAGTTGTAGTGGAGATAAAGCCACCTGAAAAGGGTTTGGCCAGGAAAGTTGAGTAACACTCCCCAAAAATAACAACTGAAAAAGTGCAAAAAAAACCTCAAAAAGTATGGTAGAAGTTTTCTCCCCTCAAAACTCTCTATGGGTGGAAGTAAATCCCTGTGGCCCTATGGGATTCAAACCCTCGAACCTTCCAGTAATGTACCCATGGTGATAAAAAACTGTCTCAAAAACAGCTGTCCTTTTTGTTTTATTGTGTCTATGGTGGCAATTAAGCAAGCAGAGCAAGTGTTTGTGCATGTGCGTGCGTGCGTGCGTTTGTGTGTGTGTGTGAGGTGTGTGTGTGAGTGTGTATGTGTGTGTCTGTTGTGGTTTATTTTATTTTATATTTTATTTTACTTTTATATTGAGGATAATGGAATAAGGGAATGATGTACTTTTTTACATCCATCCCCATGTGTTATTTCAGTTTTGTAAATTGTGTGTGTGTATGGTGTATGGTTGTGTGTGTGTATGAGTGAGTGACTGAGAGAGTGCATGTGGGCGCTTGTGTGTTTGTGTGTGTGTGTGTGTGTGGTGTGTGTGTGTGTTTGTGTGTGTGTGTGTGTGTGTGTGTGTGTGTGTGTGTGTGTGTGTTTGCGCATAGTGTGTGTGAATGTGGGTGTAATGCATGCATATGCGAATTTGTATTTCTGTGTGTGTATGGGTGCGTGCATGTACACACATGCGTGTTTAAGAAGAGAATGAAGAGAAAAGAGAAGAGAGAAGAGAGAGGAGAGAGAGAGAGAGAGAGAGAGAGAGAGAGAGAGAGAGAGAGAGAGAGACAGACAGACAGACAGACAGACAGACAGACAGACAGACAGACAGACAGACAGACAGACAGACAGACAGACGACAGACAGCTAGAGACAGACAGAGAACAACAGAGACAGACAAGAGACAGGCTGACAGACAGACAGAAAGACAGACAGATGCACAACACACACACACCACACATAGGCACACACAGCGCAGACACAGGCGCAGACACAGGCACACACACACACACACACACACACACACCACACACACACACACACACCTTCTACACACAACACACACACACACACACACACACACACACACACACACACACACACACCCACACACACCACACACCACACACACACAAACAGACAGGTAGTCAGACTGACACAAAAACAGAGAGAGCAGTGAATGTGTGATGCCAATAGAAAGTGCTTGCAACACAAAAAGACACAAGGATTTTTTACAAAACACACTGACATCAAAGGAATTGAAATAAGAGGAATGGAAGATTTATTGTTTTAAAGATATGGACATGCACAAGTACTCTCTGAAAAACTAGTGAAAACACTCATGGACACAAGCACATCGTTTTTAATAACCAACACTTCTTTTAAAATCCGCATTCACACACGAGACATTATTACCTAAAGTGTCAAGGCAAAACACTAGCATACTTGTAATAAAAAATGAAGCATGTAAAAATATCAATCTTATTCTAGAACATGTAAATAGTAATCACACACGGGATGGCAAACAGATAATATGATATGATCAAAATACACGTTTAAGAAACTAAGGCAGAAATAAGATATAACATTAAAAACCCTTTACTCTTTTGTCTGATTATGAAACAAATATTTACAAATATTACAAACATTCTCTTTTGTTGCAAGTTATTAGGTTCGGAAATGAACACTGATGAATAGTGAAGCATGTGTATTTGTTCACATTTTCTGGTAGATAGAAGAAATATCTTACAGGATATACATTTATTTATTTATTGCTCCTTTTATGTAAAGGATAATGGACTAAAGAACTCATGTGCTTTTTGTTACATCCAGTTCCTGTGTGTAATGCATTTTTGCAAATCTTGTCATTTGTTTAAACCGGCACACAATGGACTACTCTTACGGGAAAAGCAAAACAGGATTTTAACCTGTGCGCAAGATATTCTGTGTGCATTTTCCCATGGCCTTGGTTTATAGTCTAACGAAGGACTTTTGGGAGAGTGGAGTCAGCACTGATGTTAACTCCAGGGGAAAAATCCCCTCATGTAAGCAGAACAATACATTGATTAAGGAATAGTTGCTACGGGAGATATGGATACAATAGAAAAAAAAAACACATTCCAAAGACACACGCTCAAGCTACTGCTTTAAGCTCATGTGCTGAGTAAGGTTTCTTGCGATTGAAAACTGATTAAAACTTTTTTTGAAAAAGGTACATTTTAGTACATAGCAATAGAGCAGAAACAGCAATAAAAAGACCCAATTTTCAGCAGTAAATGTACATGTTGCGAAAAACTCTAATATCGTGCTTTATTATTTTTTTTAAAAACCCCATTAGCATTTCAACATTTCGTGTAGCTGTTTGATAACTTGATAAAGATATAAATCTTACTGTATGTTACCTACTTAGTGCTTAATAAAAGCAAATATATATCAGACCTAATCCTTTATTTTCTCTGTGCTCAATCAGGTGATGATATTTCAGCTGATTCCATCAATTTGTCACTTTATCATCTATACCTGCCTAAAACACAGCAACCTGTTTTTTACAAGCTGGAGAACAGGTAGTCATTGTGTTGTAAAACCTGTTTGTGAGAAACGAGGTAAATATGTTTTATCTCTTGCTAGGTGATAATGTAAAGGAATGAAACCCAAGACAGACCATCAATGCAGAACAATACAACTGGCTGTTAAGCTGAAAAAAATCCAGCAATTTTTCACAGTAAAACTACATGTATAAACATAATGAAAAGAGTAATAAAGATGACATAACACAGTGACCCCCTCCTCCTTATAGATACAGAGACACAGAGACACAGACAGACAGACAGACAGACAGACAGAGGAAAGAGAGAGAGAGAGAGAAAAGCGAGAGAGAGAGAGAGAGAGGAGAAGAGAGAGAGAAGAGAGAGAGAGGTGAGAGAGAGAGAGAGAGAGAGAGAGAGAGAGAGAGAAGAGAGAGAGAGAGAGAGAGAGAGAGAGAGGAGAAGGAGAGGAATCCATGTTGATATGGATTGTTATAAACAATTTCCTTCTTTCTGTCTTTCTCTCTGACCCCGTTAGATTATAATGTGTTTGCTTTTATTGTAGTTTACACATCCTTGATGATGAAACACTCTTTCCTCTCCAAGATTTTGTTTTCTTGAGAGAGTTTAAGGAAAAAATCTGAGTCTGCATGCTCATAAAAAAAACCCTTTACGACTTATTTTGGTTACCTAAGAAGTTCTTAAAAGTGGATAGAGTAATTAGATGGGGTACTTTGTGTAAAACATTTCAACATGCTGTGGACTTTTTTTTTAAACATCCTTTCTGTTGTGTGAACCAGCTTATGTCTGGTTAGGTTTTGTTTTTTTTTTTATCAGAATTTCTTCCACAGTCTGTACAGGCATGTGGCTTTTCTCTTGTATGGATTAACATGTGTTTGTTTAAATGGGATTTGTATCTGAAAGTTTTTCTTCAATTCCACAGGCATGTGGCTTTGTCCTGTATGGATAAGCATGTGTTTGTTTAAGCTTGATTTTTGATTGAAAGTTTTTCCACAATTCACACAGGTGTGTGGCTTTTCCCTGTATGGATTAAGATGTGTTTGTTTTAAAGTTGATTTTTGATTGAAAGTTTTTCCACAAATGGCACAGGCATAGCGGCTTTTCTCCTGTATGGATAAGCATGTGTTTGTTTAAATTTGATTTATGATTGAAAGTTTTTCCACAAATGGCACAGGAATGTGGCTTTTGTCCTGTATGGATAAGCATGTGTGTGTTTAAATGGGATTTGTATATGAAAGTGTGTCCGCAGTCTGTACACGCATGTGGCTTTTCTCCTGTATGGATAAGCATGTGTCTGTTTAGATTTGCTTTGTCATTAAAAGCTTTTCCACAGTCTCTACAGGCATGTGGCTTTTCTCCTGTATGGATAACCCACGTGTCTGTTTAGATTTGCTTTGCCTTTAAAAGTTTTTCCCCACAGTCTGTACACACGTGTGGCTTTCCTCCTGTATGGATTCGAATGTGACCACGCAAAGAAGCCTTAAGTTTAAATGATTTTTCACAAAATGGGCATGTGTGTGACTTGTCTCTTGTGTAGATTGGCATAACATTATGTTTGTTTACACCTGACTTCTGGGGAAACAGTTTTTCACAGTTTGTTGAGTTCGAGGCAGCAGTCTTTTGTTCCTTGTGGATGAATAATTGATTATGTAAAGAGGCGTTTGTCTCACATGACTCACCCCTCTGCACACATCTGTATGACTTTTGCCCAGTGTGAAGGAATGTGGGCTGTTTTAAAAGATGTAGATTTGCTGGATGCTCTGCCACCATTTTCACAGACAAGGGGTTTTAAACCACGCTTCTCTGAATTGGGCTGATTACTGAAGTCTTTATCAGACTCTGTACATGTGTGTGCTAGGTTCCTTCTGGGCAAACTTGTTTTAATACTGCTGTTGTCATCAGAGGTGATAGTCTTTGGATCAGTAGTAGTGATGTCATTTCTCACTGCTTCAGCGTTGTATGTATGTGGATCATCAGCAGTGATGTCATTTGTCAATGCTGTAGAATTGTATGCATGGGGATCACCAGCAGTGATGTCATTTCTCACTGCTGTAGAATTGTATGTATGTGGATCACCAGCAGTGATGTCATATCTCACTGCTTCAGCATTGTCTGTATGTGGATCACCAGCAGTGATGTCATATCTCACTGCTTCAGCATTGTATGTATGTGGATGGCTGCTGGATGCAGTGATGTCATGACTGCAGGAAATGAACTCACTGCCATCCGTGTCTGCAGCTGGGTTGTGTCTGTGGTTATCTGGCCTGTGTTCATGGAAGGATCTCGTGATATCATTACTCTTTGCTGCTGTACCATGGCTGTCTGACACATCACCCATGCTATGTCCAGTGACTCCACAGTCGTGTTCAGTCCTAGAGGAGTCAGACTTGAGTGTAGCATTGATGTTTTCAGCAGTAGAGGGGTCACACTTGGCTGTATTGTCACTGTGATCAGTAGTATCATGGGTGTGTCCATTATCTGTTACACATTGAATGTTTCCGGTGTCAGTTGGATGTGATGCAGTTGTATTTATAATGGACATGGTAGAATTTCGAAAAGAATCATCTGTAACAAGGACACGTGGTAAGGTGTCACTCATTTGTTCAGATGTATTATTCATGCGTTCAGTTGAGTTACAGAGACAATCGTGTTGTATCATGCATGTGCCCAACTGTATTGTATATACATCCAGTTGTACCTTGCCAAATCCAGAGTGGTCATACATATATCCAGCTGTATCATGCATGCATCCAGTTATGCCATGATCACACCCAGAGTGT
>JASPKP010001860.1:10000-15000 GCA_030674155.1 Stramonita haemastoma | reverse complement strand
ATGATATTTCAGCTGATTTCATCAATTGGTCACTTTATCATTTATACCTGCCTAAAACACAGCAACCTGTCTTTACAGAGCTGGAAAACAGGTAGTCAGTGTGTTGTTAAACCTGTTTGTGAGAAATGAGGTACAGATGTTTTATCTCTTGATGGGTGATAATGTAAAGGAATGAAACACAAGACAGACCATCAATGCATAACATTGCAGCTGGCTGTTAAGCTGAAAAAAATCCAGCACTTTTGCACAGTAAAACTACATGTATAAACATAATGAAAAGAGTAATGACGATGACAGAACACAGTGATCCTCCCCCTACTTATACACACAGACAGACAGACAGACAGACAGACAGATAGACAGACAGAGAGAGAGAGAGAGAGAGAGAGAGAGAGAGAGAGAGAGAGAGAGAGAGAGAGAGAGAGAGAGAGAGAGAGAGAGAGAGAGAGAGAGAGAGGAGAAGAGAGAGAGAGAGAATCATGTTAATCTGGATTGTTATAAACACTTTCCTTCTTTCTGTCTTTCTGTCTGACCTCCGTTAGATAATAACGTGTTTGCTTTTATTGTAGTTTACACATCCTTGATGATGAAACACTATCTTTCCTCTCCGAGATTTCAGTTTTCTTGAGAGAGTTAAGGAAAAAATCTGAGTCTGCATGCTTATAAAAAATTCTTTAAGATTTACTGTTGGTTACCTAAGAAGTTCTTAAAAGTGGATAGAGTAATCGGACATAGGTACTTTGTGTAAAGCATGTTCAAATATGCTGTGGATTATTTTTCCTTTTAAATATCTGTTTCTCTTGTGTGAACCAGCTTATGTGTGTTTAAAGTTGATTTTTTTATCAGAATTTCTTGCACAGTCTGTACAGGCATGTGGCCTTTTTTCTTCTATGGATTAACATGTGTCTGTTTAAATTTGATTTCTGATTGAAAGTTTTTCCACAATTGGCACAGGCATGTGGCTTTTGTCTTGTATGGATAAGCATGTGTGTGTTTAAAGTTGATTTTTGATTGAAAGTTTTTCCACAAATGTCACAGGCATGTGGCTTTTGTCCTGTATGGATAAGCATGTGTCTGTTTAAATGGGATTTGTCTGTGAACGTGCATCCACAGTCCACACATGCATGTGGCTTTTGCCCGGTATGGATAAGCATGTGTCTGTTTAAATTTGTTTTTCTATTAAAAGTTTTCCCACAAATGGTGCAGGTATATGGCTTTTGTCCTGTATGGATACGCATGTGTTTGTTTAAATCTGATTTGTGTCTAAAAGTTTTTCTACAATTCGCACAGGTGTGTGGCTTTTGCCCAGTATGGATAAGCATGTGATTGTTTAAATTTGATTTTTGAATAAAAGTTTTCCCACAAATGGCACAAGCATGTGGCTTTTGTCCTGTATGGATAAGCATGTGTGTGTTTAAACTTGATTTTGTACGGAAAGTTTTTCCACAAATGGCACAGGCGTGTGGCTTTTGTCCTGTATGGATAAGCATGTGTAGATTTAAATTGGATTTGTTTCTGAAAGTGTGTCCACAGTATGCACAGGCATGTGGCTTTTGTCCTGTATGGATAAGCATGTGTGTCTTTAAATTGGATTTGTATCTGAAAGTGTATCCACAGTCTGTACATGCATGTGGCTTTTGTCCTGTATGGATAAGCATGTGTCTATTTAGATCTGCTTTGCTTTTAAAAGCTTTTCCACAGTCTGTACACACATGTGGCTTTCCCCCTGTATGGATTCGAATGTGAGCATGCAAAGAAGCCTTAAGTCAAAATGATTTTTCACAAAATGGCATGTATGTGACTTGTCTCTTGTGTGGATTGGCATACTATTATGTTTGTTTATACCTGACTTCTGGGAAAACAGTTTTTCACAGTTTGTCAAGCTCGAGGCTGCAGTCTTTTGTTCGTTGTGGATGAATGATTGATTATGTAAAGAAGCGTTTGTCTCACATGACTCACCCCTCTGCACACATCTGTCTGACTTTTGCCCAGTGTGAAGAAATGTGGGCTGTTTTAAAGATGTAGATTTGCTGGATGCTCTGCCACTATTTTCACAGACATGGGGTTTTAAACCACGCTCCTCTGAATTAGGCTGATTACTGAAGTCTTTATCAGACTCTGTACATGTGTGTGCTAGGTTTCTTCTGGGCAAACTTGTTGTAATACTGCTGTTGTCATTAGTGGTTATAGTATTTGGATCAGTAGTAGTGATGTCATATCTCACTGCTTCAGCATTGTATGTATGTGGATCACCAGCAGTGATGTCATATCTCACTGCTTCAGCATTGTATGTATGTGGATCAGGAGTAGTGATGTCATATCTCACTGCTTCAGCATTGTATGTATGTGGATCAGGAGTAGTGATGTCATATCTCACTGCTTCAGCATTGTATGTATGTGGATCACCAGCAGTAATGTCATATCTCACTGCTTCAGCATTGTATGTATGTGGATCACCAGCAGTAATGTCATATCTCACTGCTTCAGCATTGTATGTATGTGGATCACTAGGAGTGATGTCATATCTCACTACTTCAGTATTGTATGTATGTGGATGGCTGCTGAATGCAGTGATGTCATGACTGCAGGAAATGAACTCACTGCCATCCGTGTCTGCAGCTGGGTTGTGTCTGTGGTTATCTGGGCTGTGTTCATGGAAGGATCTCGTGATATCATTACTCTTTGCTGCTGCACCATGGCTGTCTGACACATCACCCATGCTATGTCCAGTGACTCCACAGTCGTGTTCAGTCCTAGAGGAGTGGGACTTGAGTGTAGCATTGGTGTTTTCAGCAGCAGAGGGGTCACACTTGGCTGTATTGTCACTGTGATCAGTAGTATCCTGGGTGTGTCCATTATCTGTTACACATTGAATGTTTCTGGTGTCAGTTGGATGTGATGCAGTTGTATTTGTAATGGATATTGTAGAATTTCGAAAGGAATCATCTGTAACATGGACACGTTGTAAGGTCTCACTCATATATCCAGATGTATTACTCATGCAACCAGTTGATTTACACAGACATCTAGTTGTATTATGCATTTGTCCATCTGTATTGTATATACATCCAGTTGTACCTTGCACATATCCAGAGCGGTCATACATATATCCAGTTGTATCATGCATGCATCCAGTTATGCCATGATCACACCCAGAGCGTCCATAGCAACATCCAGATGTGTCATGCACACATCCATTGTGGTCATACAAACATCCAGATGTGTCATGCACACATCCAGTGTGGTCATACAAACATCCAGATGTATCATGCACACATCCAGTGTGGTCATACAAACATCCAGATGTATCAACCATGTGTGCAGTACGGTCATGGCAGCAGGGGACTGTATTCTGATGATACCTATTGCACCCAGTCAGGGTGTGGCTGTACCTAGTGGTATGATGGTGTTGGGTACAGTCATGGACGTGACCAGAGGTGGGCTGGACGTGTTGATGTGACTCAGGTACGTGTACAAACTGACCAGGACTGTGTGCAGACGTGTGACAAAGGTGACACCCCTTTGAATTGTCCCATGCCACAGGTGTAGCCCCCTGTATGGAAGAGTCCTTCATGCTGACTTGTGCACTGGTGGGGTGTCCAGGGTTTGAGATGAGGATGCCTTGGCACCCTGAAGACATCTGCAAAATCTTCATGAACATTTGTAATATTCATTGATTCTGTATGTCGTTATCATACTATGTTATGGAATAAAACGGTTGTAGTTTGAATCAAATATATATATATATATTTTTTAATGTTTTTTGTGTAGATGTATGTGTGTGTGTATTTTGTGTGTGTATTTTTTTGTATTTTGTACCAGTTCATGTCAAAGCAGATTTCCCTGCACAAAATTCAGGCTGCCTCTCCCCGGGGAGAGCTCGTCACCACATGTGCAGCGCCTACCCATTTTTTTCTTTTTTCCTGCATGCAACTGTATTTGTTTCCCTATCAGAGTGGCTTTTTTCTACAGAATTTTGCCAGGGTCAACCCCCTTGTTACCGTGGGTTCTTTTACGTGCGCTAAATAGTGATGTGTAACACACGGGGTGTATGGGTGCTTAAGGAGAGGTGGTACCTTTGTAAACCTGGCAGTAGCATCCCTCGGGATGGACGGGAGCACTGGTCCTCACTTGGCACTCAACTCTCACTTCTGGGTCCGGGTCCTTAACCCACCCACACCCCGGTAACCGCTTCTACTGGCGGGCGAAACGTTGTGAGGGGCTGGTGCATTCTTAACCACCAGTAGGAGTCTTGGAGAGGAGATGGGCGCCACCAAGCTTCCTCAAGCCCACTGAAAGGACATGATGGGAAAAACAAAACCGAATGACATGCCGGATCGGTCGAGGCCCGGATCAACAACGACCGCGCTACCCACTGCAAGCCTCCAGGGTGGGAGTGACAAGTGTGCTACTGGGGCAGAACAAACTCTAAAGCTTCCAGCTAAAGGGGCAACCATTGGCACATGGAATGTGAGGACTCTGTACCAAGCAGGAAGAGTACAGGAACTTACACATGAATCACAGAGGTATAAATGGGACATCATAGGGCTTGCGGAAGTCAGATGGATTGGCTTTGGAGAAACAACCACGCAAGACGGCCACAAAATATGCTACAGCGGAGAAGAGAAACTACATCAACATGGAGTAGGCTTTATTGTCAGGAAAGAGATTGTGTCAAGCATCATCAGCTGCACACCAGTATCCAGCAGACTCATCTCAATCAGAGTTTCTGAAAAAACCCCAGAATCTCACCATCATCCAAGTGTATGCTCCAACATCTGACTACGATGATGACCAGATAGAAGAATTCTATGAAGAACTTGAAAACGTCATCTCCAAAACGCCCAAAAAAGACATCCTTATTGTGGAAGGCGACTGGAATGCTAAGGTGGGACCTGATGCCTATGACACCTGGGCAGGAACCACAGGACGATTTGGACTGGGAGAAACAAATGACAGAGGACAGCGGCTGCTGGAATTCGCAAAGAAGCACAAACTGA
>JASPKP010001860.1:0-2500 GCA_030674155.1 Stramonita haemastoma | reverse complement strand
TAAAAGCTTTCCCACAGTCTGTACAGGCATGTGGCTTTTGTCCTGTATGGATAAGCACGTGTCTATTTAGATTTGCTTTGTCTTTAAAAGCTTTTCCACAGTCTGTACACACGTGTGGCTTTCCTCCTGTATGGATTCGAATGTGAGCACGCAAAGAAGCCTTAAGTCTAAATGATTTTTCACAAAATGGGCATGTATGTGACTTGTCTCTTGTGTGGATTGGCATACTATTATGTTTGTTTACACCTGACCTCTGGGGAAACAGTTGTTCACAGTTTGTCGAGCTCGAGGCAGCGGTCTTTTGTTCCTTGTGGATGAATGATTGGTTATGTAAAGAAGCGTTTGTCTCACATGACTCACCCCTCTGCACACATCTGTCTGACTTTTGCCCAGTGTGAAGGAATGTGGGCTGTTTTAAAGATGTAGATTTGCTGGATGCTCTGCCACCATTTTCACAGACATGGGGTTTTAAACCACGCTCCCCTGAATTGGGCTGATTACTGAAGTCTTTATCAGACTCTGTACGTGTGTGTGCTAGGTTTCTTCTGGGCAGACTTGTTGTAATACTGCTGTTGTCATCAGTGGTGATAGTATTTGGATCACTAGTAATGATGTCATATCTCACTGCTTCAGCATTGTATGTATGTGGATCACCAGCAGTGATGTCATATCTCACTGCTTCAGCATTGTATGTATGTGGATCACCAGCAGTGATGTCATATCTCACTGCTTCAGCATTGTATGTATGTGGATCACCAGCAGTGATGTCATATCTCACTGCTTCAGCATTGTATGTATGTGGATCACCAGCAGTGATGTCATACCTCACTGCTTGAGCATTGTATGTATGTGGATGGCTGCTGGATGCAGTGATGTCATGACTGCAGGAAATAAACTCACTGCCATCCGTGTCTGCAGCTGGGTTGTGTCTGTGGTTATCTGGCCTGTGTTCATGGAAGGATCTCGTGATATCGTTACTCTTTGCTGCTGTACCATGGCTGTCTGACACATCCCCCATGCTATGTCCAGTGACTCCACAGTCGTGTTCAGTCGTAGAGGAGTCGGACTTGAGTGTAGCATTGCTGTTTTCAGCAGTAGAGGGGTCACACTTGGCTGTATTGTCACTGTGATGAGTAGTATTATGGGTGTGTCCATTATCTGTTACACATTGAATGTTTCCGGTGTCAGTTGGATGTGATGCAGTTGTATTTATAATGGACATGGTAGAATTTCGAAAGGAATCATCTGTAACAAGGACACGTTGTAAGGCCTCACTCATATATCCAGATGTATTAGTCATGCATTCAGTTGAGTTACACAGACATCTAGTTGTATCATGCATGTGTCCAACTGTATTGTATATACATCCAGTTGTACCTTGCACATATCCAGAGTGGTCATACATATATCCAGTTGTATTATGCATGCATCCAGTTATGCCATGATCACACCCAGAGTGTCCATAGCAACATCCAGATGCGTCGTACACACATCCAGTGTGGTCATACAAACATCCAGATGTGTCATGCACACATCCAGTGTGGTCATACAAACATCCAGATGTATCAACCATGTATGCAGTATGGTCATGGCAGCAGGGGACTGTATTCTGATGATACCCATTGCACCCAGTCAGGGTGTGGCTGTACCCAGTGGTATGATTGTGTTGGGTACAGTCATGGACGTGACCAGAGGTGGGCTGGACGTGTTGATGTGACTGAGGTACGTGTCCAAACTGACCAGGACTGTGTGCAGACGTGTGACAAAGGTGACACCCCTTTGAATTGTCCCATACCACAGGTGTAGCCCCCTGTATGGAAGAGTCGTTCATGCTGACTTCTGCACTGGTGGGGTTTCCAGGGTTTGAGATGAGGATGCCTTGGCACCCTGAAGACATCTGCAACATCTTCATGAACATTTGTAATATTTTTTTATTCTGTATGTCTTTAACATACTGTTATGGAATGGGAAGCTTGTAGTTTGAATCAAGCATATTGTTTTGTTCCTTTTTTGTTTCTAGTCTAGATTGTGTGTGTGTGTATAAGTTCTTCAGTTTAACGTCCTTGCACTAAATAGTGATATCAGACGGGAAGGTGTATAGTGTGTGTGTGGCCGTGTGTATGTGTGTGTGTGTGGGGGGGGGTGCACATAGCTAATCATCGGCAATAAACAAACATAAATCAGATTAAGCATAAACAAGAAATTTTGAAAAGAAAAAAATAACAACTCAAACACTAACTTTGCAATACCTACAACTAATAAACTTCGAAGTACTACAAGTATCTGATAATAGGACTGTGAGTTAAAGACAATACAATATCTTTGATCAAAGAGGCATTTTTAAGAATTTGGTCCAAGCGAAGGGCTGGGAAGGTAGGTAAAAACGTTTTTAGATCTCAACTTTGTAAAAGAATATGAGCATTGGTAATTGTATCTCCACAGATGCATGAAGCAGTTTTTGAAAACTGTGTGTGTGTTTGTGTGTGTGTGTGGGTGTGTG
>JASPKP010001859.1:12500-25938 GCA_030674155.1 Stramonita haemastoma | reverse complement strand
GGGGGGAAATTTTTCCTGATACAAAAACAAAAAAATATGAAAGGGGGACCCTATACTTTTTTAAAACTGAATTGAAGAAAAAAAGTTTACAGTTTGAAACTACGTACCAAGTTTGGAATTTTATTTTTGAGCCAACTTGTTAAATAGCAAGGGGATAATTCATTCTTTTAAACCAATTTTACTTCATGGAAAAAAAAACAACCCAAACCTAGTGACAACTCAAGAGGAAGGAAAGAGATCTACACTAACCAACCAAGTGACTTAATGTAAAAGAAAAAAAAAAAAACCTTATACTTGATAACCAGTAGAATTTGAAGTCGAAACTACGTGTCAAGCTATTAAGGTAAAAACCGTGTAACTCTCATACATTAAGCACTTTTTCAGTATTGCCGTTTATTTTCAAAGGTTATCAGAACACTGTTTTTTTCTGTTGTTATATAGCTCCAGCGAAGATATCCGATTTATGGACTGTGGTCGCAAGCCATCCTACTTTGGCCCTGCAGAAAACTAAAAATAGAATAATTCTTGAAGCATCATGCTATGCAAGCATAAGGATGCTATAATCATTATTTATTTTTTCTGCATACATCTCTTTTGCAAATCATGTCTCTATCACGGTATTCTCCGGAATAAAAATTTGCAAGCGGTCAGTACCCCCAAACCCCTCTTTCCCTGTGCTGCTGTTCCCTTATACAGCTGTTTCCCCATACCGCAGAACTGAGTCAGAGTTAAGGAATCCGTGTCAAAGAGTTAAATAGTTAGGATCAAACTGGTGAAGTGTTAGGGTTTGCGGCATGGGGCAAGAACTAGGGTTAGAGTGGAGTGTTGACAGCTCCAGGGAACAGCGCTACAGGGAAAAAGGAGTATCGGGAAAAGTACTGCTCTTTCTTCAAACATCCTGCACTCAGCTTGTGCATAGTTTTCCCTCTTAAGCTGATCCCGCACAGTCGAGGTAAACTGATTTGTTTCTGTGAAATAGGCGATGCTATACCAGTAATGACTATGGCAAAGATTTGCATCACAACAAACGTCTGAAGCCGAGTGTACATTTCCAGGAGTTTTCATTTCGTCTCTGTTTTGTACAAGTACTTCTGATCCGAAATCATATTTAGAATTTTGAGCATTTTTGGCGCCAAAACAAAACGACGTTGTAAGCCAGTAAAAGCTTTACAATGTTCTTTCAAAAGCAATCAAAATAGAAAATTGAGCTCGCACCTGTGTGGTGTGTGTTGTGTTGTGTGTGTGTGTGTGTGTGTGTGTGTGTGTGTGTGTGTGTGTGGTGTGTGTGTGTGTGTGTGTGTGTGTGTGTATGGGTATGGGTATGTGTGTGTGTGGTGTGTGTGTGTTGTGGTGTGTGTGTGTTGTGTGTATATGTGGTGTGTGTGTGTGTGTTGTGTGTGTTGTGTGTGTGTGTGTGGTGTTGTGTGTGTGTGTGTGTGTGTGTGTGTGTGTGTGTGTGTGTGTGTGTGTGTGTGAGTGCCTATTGTGTTTGGGATGTAATCATCGCCCTATCTCAGTATAAGAAAAACGTCCTCATATTACCACAAGCTGGGATATGAAGAAAATGACCTTTTACTTTGGAACCCAAAAATTAAATAGAAAGAAAAATATTATAATACATGTAGTAGCAAAATATTCAAGAAAGAAAATACTTAGGAACTATTTCAACATGGAGGAAGATCTTTATACTTCGACACCTTTGTACCAACTAAAAAGGTAAAGAAAAACCTTTATACTTTTATAGCAATAACTCAATATAAAAGGTTTTTTTCCCCTGATTTTGACACGAACTAATTCAATATACAAGAAAGAATGTTATAAATTGATACCAGCTAACTTATTATGAACGAAAGAAACTTTATGCTTGGACACCAAATAACTCCTCCAAAAAACTTACTTTATCATTTGATGCTAACAATCACTATGAAGGGGAGACTATCATACCTTTACACAAACTGAATAGGAAGGGGAAAAACACAAAATTTAAAACTACCTCAATATAAAAGAAAAGGCTTTGGACTTTGATGCCAACTTAATAATACAAATGAAGGAATTTTATACTCCCATACCAAATCACTCAACATGTAGAAAAATATTCAATGAAAAGAAAACTTGGATACTAAATAAATGAGACAGGTTTATACTTTGATACCAACTACTCAAATGTAAGCTAAATAAAAGTTTTATAAAAAATGATGGAACAAAAATAAAAGACCTTCATGCATATGGTAAGCAGCTAACTGGATATTGGGGAAAGAGCTTTACACCTTGATATCACCTAACTAGACAAGGAGTAAGGAACTCTACACTCTGACAGTAATAAAACAATGTGAAATAACTGTATACTTGTAATATGCTTATTTGACATGGAGGAAACAGCTTTTGCTTTAATTCTAACAAACCTGATAAAAAATTAACTTTAATATTAAGGGAAAAAAAACTTGTACTTTGATACCAGTTTAACTGAAGAAATGGCCTCTTCCTTGAATAAAAACTCACTCACCATAATATTATAGGAAAAAAGTTTATACTTACATACAATCTAGCCCGATGGGGGAAAGAAAACTTTACACTGATGCCAACTCACTCGATATGAAGATAAGATTTTTATGCCTTGAAGCCATCTAACCAAAAAAGAAGGAAAGATTTCTATACTTTCATACCCCCTGGTTCAATATGAAGGGAAGAGGGTATAGGTTTAATACAAACTCAGTATGAAGGAAATAACATTGATACTAGATTATGTATTAGGGACAATTTTTTTTTACCTTGATTCCAGCGAGCTAAATACCATAAAAACACTTTATACTTTGATTCCAACTGACCCAACATGAAGGAAAGGAACGAGACTTCATCCTTTGTTTACTACTAGCTCAATATGAAGAAAAAAAACTTAATATGCGGACACCAGCTATGAGGTCTGACATTAAGTAATTACAGCAGAAACAGAAAGACTACAAAATATCGGCGAATTTTGATATGGAAGGGAAAATACATTT
The DNA here is from genome assembly GCA_030674155.1 of Stramonita haemastoma. Taxonomy (NCBI): domain Eukaryota; kingdom Metazoa; phylum Mollusca; class Gastropoda; order Neogastropoda; family Muricidae; genus Stramonita; species Stramonita haemastoma. Next base: position 22,939 of record JASPKP010001859.1, on the reverse strand, counting down.
CGATTAATAGTATGCTTCACAAACTAACACATTTCTAAAATGTCACGAACTTGAATTATTTTTTTTCTTTTACTTATCTTGCAACTAACTAGCGTGTGATAAAATGTAGGGAAGAAAACTGACAGAGCTGAGTGATTTGAGGGCTATGTTTCTCCTCACAGTTTAAAACAAACCAAAACCATTTCAGTGTCGGTAGGGAGGGGGACGGGACAGCTTGATTGGTTAGAGCGTTGTGCATTGCGCTCATGATATGCTGACGCGGTTCGAATGCCGTTCAAGGGATGTTTTCCTCTGGAGTTAACATCAGAGCCGACTCCACAACCCTCCCCCCCCCCCCCCCCCAGTTCTTCGGATGAGATTATAAACCCAATTACAGTGTGCGAACGCACGCAGAACATCTTGCATGCAGAACATCTTGCACACACACGTTAAAACCCGTTTCGCTTTTCGGAAGAGCAGGCTATTGTGTGCCTGTGGGAATGGATGGCAAAATTGACAAAACTGCACACACACAGGGACTGGATGTAAAAAAGCACACGAGTGTCATTCCATTATCCTCAAAATAAAAGAAGAAACAAAATTGCGCGTGGGTGCGAGCACACTCACCCCCCCCCTGCCCCCCCCCCCCCCCCCCAACACAAACACACCCCCTTTTACACACACCACATACACTTTTACACACACACACACACACACACACACACACACACACACACACACACACACACACACTTTTACACACACACACATTCACACTCACACACACACACACCCCCTCCACACACACACGACACACACACTTTTACACACCCACACACACACACACACACACACACACACACACACACACACACACACACACACACACACACACACACACATTCACACGTACACACGGATCAGTACGAGAAGTGCAGCTTTGATCTTCGTTCATTGTTCTGCAGTGGTGTTTTCGGTGGTGTAATAGTCTGTGGTGTTTTCGGTGGTGTAGTGTAGTCTTCCGTGGTTGTAGCGTAGTCTTCCGTGGTGTAGCGTAGTCTTCCGTGGTGTAGTGTAGTCTTCCGTGGTGTAGCGTAGTCTTCCGTGGTGTAGCGTAGTCGTAGTCTCAGAAGTGTGCGCACCGTGCAGTCAGTGATATTTAAGTATGATGTGCGAGACATAGTGTATATTCTTGAGTACTCTCAGAATGTTCAGCTGTGGAATGCCTAAAAACAGATGACACACTGGTATTAATTTATAGGGTGCTTCCATTTGCTAGTGCCGCGTCCTCAGGCATTGAAGTACTTAGGACGGGAACAGTCTTGATGATGGAAGGATTCTGCACAGAAAAATGAAAAGTTTTCAAATTAAACGCCCGAGCACACGTGCCTACACAGCCACCCACCCACGTTGAGAGAGAGAGAGGGGGGAGAGAGAGAGAGAGAGAGGAGAGAGAGAGAGAGAGAGAGAGAGAGAGAGGAGAGAGAGAGAGAGAGAGAGAGAGAGAGAGAGAGAGAGAGAGAGAGAGAGAGAGAGAGAGAGAGAGAGAGAGAGGAAGGGGCAAGGCAAGGCAAGGCAAGGCAAGGCAAAATATTTTATTCGAGGATAATAGATAAGTACTTGTGTGCTTTTTTACATCCAGTCCCCGCCCTTTTCAGGGATACATCAAGTTGAAAAAATACTAAACAATAAAGCTTTATGCAAACCAGACAACATACAAGAATAAGGACACTATATATGATAAGGTAATAAAAATGCACTCGATCAGAAGACAAAAATCAGAAGTCACAATAAAAGATTTAGATAATGAAAGAATAGAAAAGTGTTAATAGGTAAAGAGCAAACAAGAGAAGAGAATAAACAACTGAAAACATCAATCCACCACCATCTGTCAAAAATTATACATGTGACATAAATCATACATTTGGATAAAAGGGGGAAAAAAAATTTTTAAACTAATATCCTTATTGGGGGGGGGGGGAGATACTGCCAATAAAAATATAAATAAAATCAACAATTATAATGATCCAAATACCAAAAGTAAGGAACCATACCAAGTATCAAACAACAGGCAAGAATTAACACAGAGATACAATATTAAGGTAATGTTATAAAGTCACTGATTCAGAAACGAAAATGAGAAGTAAGAATCAATGATGATTTTGAGTTGAATAAAGAAAGCAAGAAAAACAAAGAAAAAACAAAAACAAAACAAAACAAAGAAAAGGCGCAATAATTAAGAGTAAACATGAAAATATGATGAGGTTAAATGACTGAAAGCATCAATCTACCACCATCTAACATCAAATAAGTCCCATAAAACAAGATTTTGATAAAGGGGAGAAAGAACAACAACAACAGGTAAGGAATACGACAGAGATACAATATTAAGGTAATGTTATAAAAAGGCACTCATTCAGAAGCAAAATATGGAGTAAGAATCAATGATTATTTTGATTTGGATGATAAAACAAAAACAAAACAAACAAACAAAACAAATAAACAAACAAAAACAAAACACACACACACACACACACACACACACACACACACACACACACACACACACACACACACACACACACACACAAAGGCGCAATGATTAAAGAGCAAACATGAGAACATGATGAGGTTGAATGACTGAAAACATCAATCCACCACCATCTGTCATCAAAATAGCCCCATACAACATAAGTTTGATAAAAGGGGGGAAAGAACAACAACAACAAACCCAACTCACACACACACACTCACACACACATACACACACACACACACACACACACACACACACACACACACACACACACACACACACACACACACACACACACACACACACACACACACACACACAAAAGGGCGCAATAATTAAAGAGCAAACAGAGAATATGATGAGGCTAATGACTGAAAACATCAATCCACCACCATCTAGCATCAAAATAGTCTCATAAAACATAAGTTTTGATTAAAGGGGAGAAGACAACAACAACAAAAAACCCAACTCACACACACACACACACACCACACACACACACACAACACACCACACACACACACACACACTCAACACACACACTCTCTCTCTCTCTCTCTCTCTCTCTCTCTCTCTCTCTCTCTCATCTCTCTCTCTCTCTCTCTCTCTCACACACACACACACACACACACACACACACACACACACACACACACACACACCACACACACACACACACACGCACACAGAGGGAGGGAGGAGGAGAAGGGGGAGAAGGAGAAGGGGATATAATTGGTTTATTATTTTTGGTGCATCAAGTGGATTAGAAGGTGAATTTTGAAGGTTGTCAATGATTGATGCTCTTTAATTGAATCGGGAAGGGAGTTCCACAGCACAGGGCCTGAGTATAGTAAACTAGATTTAAACAAGTCTATTCTTGGGATTGGGACACTTGGCTTTTCAGTATTTCTGGAATGATTCATTGCGAACTTATCTCTTAAGGATGTGGGGACAGCTCCTGCCATTATCTTAAACATAAAAATGTCTTTGTTATATTTTAGTCTTTGTTGTAGGGGGAGAATATTTAACTGGGTATAATCCACTTCAAATAAAGTTGTTTTCTTCAGGAGGATAAGTTTGAGAGCACGTTTATACAGACTTAGTAACGGTTTCATAGTGTTTGCACTGGCAGAATCCCATAGGGTTGAGGCATAGTCTATTGAGGATTGTATGTAAGCTTGGAAGAATAATTTCCTTGAATTGTGGTCAAGGAAATGTTTAATTTTAGTCAACTGGTATACTCTTTGGGACAAATATTTGCATAGATGAGATATGTGGTAGAACCAGCTGAGATTTTCATCGATTGTTACTCCTAGAACTTTGTGATGAGAGGTTTGTTCAATTGCTTCCTTTCTTATATGGATTGGAAACTGTTTATGAGGTAAATTTTGTCGCTTTTGTCTGGTGGTGATAAGCATGCATTTTGTTTTTTGGGGGTGAATAGACATATGGTTCAGTTCTGTCCATTTGACAAGATCATTGCAGCTTTGTTGTAATATGGTTGCAAGAGAGTCAATGTCGTTATGGCTTGTATGTATGGTTGTATCATCAGCAAATAGCTCACATTTAGATTTGATAAGTAGAGGAAGGTCATTTATGTATAAGGAAAAGAGAATAGGTCCTAGTATAGATCCCTGTGGTACTCCATAATGAATGGGTTTTAGATTGGATGTGGATGTAGTTGTTGAGACACACTGTTGTCTGTTTTTAAGATAAGAAGCAAGTAGTTCTAGACTATCTGATGATAGATTGTACAGTTCTAGCTTTCTGATGAGGAGTGTGTGGTCAATTGTATCAAATGCTTTTTTGAAATCTACAAATAATACTCCACAAAATTTGTTTTCATTAATGTTTGATAGCCAATTGTCTATGAGACTAGTCAGTGCAGTATGACATGAGTGATTTTGTCTGAATCCTGATTGATTAGGGTGAAGAAGGTCGTTAGTGTCTATATGACGGACTAAGTGTTTTATTTATATGTTTTTCCAGGGGTTTTGAAAGGAGGGATATAATAGAGATTGGCCTATAATTTGAGGGATCTGAAGTGTCACCAGATTTGTGGATGGGGATTACTTTAGCAGTTTTGAAGGCATTGGGGAAATAGTTCTTTTCAAGACATTGGTTATATACATATGTTAGGGTGTCTGTGATAACTGGAGCTGACAGTTTCAGAATTCTGCTGTCTATTCCATCAAGACCTCGTGTCCTTGATTGTTTGAGGTGAATTAAATAATTATAGACCTCAAAAACTGAAATGAATGGTATGTGAAGTTTTGACGGAATATGCTTGTCTTGGCAGTATTGTCTTAATGTTTTGAGGTTATTGGATTTTGAATCATCATTGTTAACAACGTTAGTAGAGACGTTTATGAAATGATTGTTGAGTTGTTCAGCAGTAACATCTTTGATTACATTTGATTTGGAAGATGATTGTTTATTTGTTATTTGATTTATGGCCCTCCAAATAATTTTTGAGTTTTGTTTGGAAGACAGTAAATCTTGGAAATATTTCTTTTTTTCTTGACGTTTCTGTGAGTTTATGGCGTTTCGTAATCTATTTGACTCTTCATGATATTTATGTTTTTTTAATAAATCTCTAAGATAACATGCTTCTTCTAGTTCTTTTGTAATCCAAGGCGGTTTGGGGACATGTTTGACCCTTATGGTTTTAAGTGGAGCATGTTTGTTGTAGATTTCAGTGAAGGTTTTTATCCAGAATTCAATGGCCCTGTCTGGATCAGTAATGTTTAATGTTTCTGAGAGCATAGAGTTACTTAGATCAAGAAGGAAAAGCTGTTCATTAAATTTTGCAAAAGAACGATATGTTATGGTTTTATGTCCAGGTTTGGAAATTTTTGCTCCTTTTTTTGACCATGTAGTACAGACTGGGTAGTGATCGCTGCAGTTATAGACAGGGACACATGTTTCTATGATGTTTTTGGGATTTGATACGTAGATGTGATCAATTATTGTGCTTGAAAAGAGAGAGAGAGAGAGAGAGAGAGAGAGAGAGAGAGAGAGAGAGAGAGAGAGAGAGAGAGAGAGAGAAGAGAGAGAGAGAGAGAGAGAGAGAGAGAGAGAATATGTGTGTGTATAACTTTTTTTATCTCAAAGAAAACAGGCACCTGGGTAAATGTTACTTAGAATACCCTTTGTCTGAAAAAAAATCCCTTGATACACTATGACAAGACACTAAGCACCATTTCCGCATTTGTATCATGACCAAAAGTGAGTAACTCCGTCCATGTAGGCCACATTGGATTGTCACCCCTTCACTTAAAAAAAAAAAGAGAAAAACTCTTGAGCCAACACCCACTTCTAGTTTTAACTCAACACAGATTGATCCTATGAAAGTATAAAACATCGTTATTTTTGTCAAAGAAACATTCTAGCAATAACAGTCATGGCCCAGGCCAATAGTTGTGGGGATTATTGATGTCAGCAAAGTGCAAAATTTAATACCGATATTGTAATGTTCTGCTTTGAACTATGTTGAGATTGAAATGTTATATGCTTTATACTATGTTGATGTTGAAATGTTAGGCTTTAAACTATGTTGAGATTGAAATGTTCTGCTTTACACTATGTGGAGATTGAAATGTTCTGCTTTACACTATGTTGAGATTGAAATGTTCTGCTTTACACTATGTGGAGATTGAAATGTTCTGCTTTACACTATGTTGAGATTGAAATGTTCTGCTTTACACTATGTTGAGATCGAAATGTTTTGCTTTAAGCTATGTTGAGATTGAAATGTTTTGCTTTACACTATGTTGAGATTGAAATGTTCTGCTTTACACTATGTTGAGATTGAAATGTTCTGCTTTACACTATGTTGAGATTGTCTCCATCCCTGACAACCTTTAAGGATGAGCTGTGCTCTCCATGAAAGTAAAAAAAATCTTCGGAATCCAGACTACAGCTGCCTATATAGAAAGGGAGATAAAAAACAAAACGGCCATAATTTCCTTTTTTTCAGTGATATTCGTAAGTATGATGTGCGAGACAGAGTGTGTTTTCACTTGCCCGTGCCGCGTCCTCAGGCGTTGAAGTACCTAGGACGGGAACAGCCTTGATGACGGAAGGATTCTGCACAGAAAAAACTGACATTCAAGATTAAATGCGTGCATACACACACACACACACACACACACACACACACACACACACACACACACACACACACACACACATATATATATATTATATATATATATATATATATATATATATATATATATATATATATATATATATATATATATACGTGTGTGAGTGTGTGTGTGGACTATATGTATATATATATATATATATATATATATACAGAAGAGAGAGAGAGAGAGAGAGAGAGAGAGAGAGAGAGAGAGAGAGAGAGAGAGAGGAGAGAGAGAGAGAGAGAGAGAGAGAGAGAGAGAGAGTCAAGTTAAAGTTAGTCTTTTTTTTATATCGAGGATAATGGAATAAGCACTCATGTGCTTTTTTTCATCCAGTCCCCGTGTGTATGCAGTTTTGTAAATCTTGTCATCTGTTCCTACTGGCACACAATGGCCTACTCTAACGAAAAGCGGAACAGGATTTAACGTGTGTGCAAGATGTTCTGCATGCGTTCGCACATGGGGCCTCGGTTTAAAGTCTCATGGGAAGGACTTTTGGTGAGAGAGAGAGAGAGAGAGAACTCGAACTCGAACTCGAAAGGTTTATTCATGAAAAAAGGCCACTGGCCCATACATGAAGGGGGTTGCCGATAACGATAATTGCTTTAAGCTGACACACAACACCATTCCATGCCATGGAAACCACAGCATTGATTTGTAATGTACATCGAGACACGACACTCTTTACAGTCCGGATATGTTACGGCATTCCGAGCCTTCCTTTCGTCCAGTCATTGTCACACACCCTTCCACCTAGTCTAGCCAAGAGCGTGTTGTAATAGCTCTCGAAGTGTCGCCAAGTCCCTTGAAGCGAGCGATAGGGTCTCCATGTGTAGTGTGTTCTGGATTCGCTTCCCATTCCGCAAACTGGCGAGTTTGACACGTTCCTCATTTAACATGTTTTTGTCTTGCTGTTTCACAAACCAGTACACACATACTGGCTCAATGTCTGGTTGGCATGCGTACTGGATCACAATGTCATCAGACTCACAGGTCACTATATCTTCACCATCTGAATGATGTAGGACAGATTTTCTAAAGTGTGTATTTCTTTGTCTGTCTCTCAGCCTTTTCTGCACGGATCTATCAGTTAGAGTAGCCACGTACTGTTTGACATTTCCTTTGTCTGAATGCACCAACAATATTATCATCATTCACCTCAGGCTGCAAAACACACATATCAGCACAGTCACTACAATCAGACATACAGGGAGGTTCTAAATCAACCGATGACAGCAACTTAACTGATGTTTTTGTGTTGATGTCCTGTGTGTGTGTTGTTGGTAGGTCTACTCTATGCGTATCTGCGCATGCTGCATTCTGCTGTTCTACACTACTGTCAGGTGGACTCGAGGCACTGAAGACACAGTCACTTTCACACACAACACTTGCCTGCTTCTCTTTATGCTTTCGAGAGCGTTCGAGATCCCTGCGGGTTTGGGAGTAGGATTTTTTCCTATAGTATTGTACTTGTGTGCTGCGATTCACTGTTGGATCCGCCATGTTGGTTGACACTGCTGTGTCCACTGGTTTAAGTCGCAAGACAAAAACCACACTGTCCCCCTCTCCTGCCACTTTCCAGCTGGAAACTGCATTGTCAGTCAGCAGGGCGCCTAAGGTCCTCTCCACAGCCGCTGGAAGTCCAGTAACTGGCATTTTTGTATGAATTACGAGTTTTACTGTAGCTCACAGAAAATGTACGCCCTGTCCGCTTCGCGTCTCGTGACCAACCGACGAGAGAGAGAGAGAGAGAGAGAGAGAGAGAGAGAGAGAGAGAGAGAGAGAGAGAGAGAGAGAGGAGAGAGAGAGAGAGAGAGAGAGAGAGAGAATGAATGAATGAATAATCTTTATTTTTCAAGGGTAACAGAGTAAGTAAGCATTACATACCTTTTTTCATCGGCCCTTGCCCTGATCAGGGAATAAAGCTAAGAAACCCCCTCCTTACCCCTACATACCAGCATCACCACCAGCAGCAGTTCAACCAATATTTTAAAAGAAGAAAACAGAATACATTCAACAAAACACGTCATCCTAACTGGATACACTGATAATTATTTAAACAAAAAATAACATAGCAAAAAATATTGAGAGAGAGAGAGAGAGAGAGAGAGAGAGAGAGAGAGAGAGAGAGAGAGAGAGAGAGAGAGAGAGAGAGAGAGAGAGAGAGAGAGAGTCACATTTATAGGGAAACAAATGCACATGCAGAAAGTAATTATTTTTTTAGTAATGGGAGGTAATGCTCTGGTGGCGATGTGCTCTCCCTTTGGAGGTCAGCTTAAATTTCGCACAGAGAAATTTACCATAACAAACTGGCACGCCACGCATGCACCCGACCCGGACTGTCTCGACCCGACCCGACCCGACCCGACCCGACCCGACGCGACGCGACCAGACATGGCAAGCGACCTGACCCGACCCGACACGACGCGACGCTACACGACGCGACCCAACCCGACACGGCGCGGCAAGGCACGGCACAACACGACACACCACAACGGTAAGACGGAAAAAATAATAGGCCTACTTACTGGAGTTGTGTAGTTCCATTCCTGACATGCAAGAATGTGGCAGAAATCCCACAGCGAGTCACTGGGCAGTGCAGTGTTCCGTGGTGAAGTGTTCCGTGGTGAAGTGTTCCGTGGTGAAGTGTTCCGCGGTGAAGTGTTCCGCGGTGAAGTGTTCCGGTGAAGTGTTCCGTGGTGAAGTGTTCCGTGGTGCAGCGTTGTATGGTGTAGTCCACTGCGGTGTAGTTTTCCATGTAGATTAGCAGGCCTGAAAAGGAAGAGCAGTGTGTAAGAACACATATAAAACAATTGATTTTAATTTAACAAGATCATCATGCTGTGGACAACATTCCAACCATTCTCTTGGCACCACTGAAATGTCTATTTGTGGGGCTCCCCTGCTAAAGTGAACATCTTGCCCTCGCATGACCAACTATCCCTGTGTGCTAGAATGCAGGCCTGCTACAGCCAACCAGGTTAGCAGTATACCCGATCAAACCTAACCAGCCTGCACCCTGCTACCTGGAAAACAGACAGGCTCTGCCAGGTACACATTATCCCCGGAAACACTGTCTGAAAAACAAACTCCAGTGCCCCACCGACTCCTGGAGGAGTTGAGAGAGAAGTCCCCTCCACAGCACTGGAGAGCTGATCACAGTGGACAATGCAGAACTTTGGGAGGTACACTGGGAACTGGAGCCTGTCTCAGTGAAATAAAATACCACAGAAATCGGAAATGATGTTTTCCCTGGAGAGCGCATCCTTGATCATTTTTTAGTTCACTAGCCCTAAAACAAACACCCTGTCGTTACACACAATATTGTGCAGTGTTTATACACTTGAGATTTTTGGGGCCTAAAAAATAAACTTTGACTCCGGGCTATTTCACGATAGATTACACTGTCTCCGAATTTTGTACAAAGAATATTATCACTGTTTTTAGGATTATTATCATTATCATCTTTAGTAGTATTTTTGTTATCATCATCATTATCATCATCATCATCATCATTGTATTATTATTATTATTATTATTATTATTATTATTATTATTATTATTATTATCATCAGTATTATCAGTATTATCATTAGTCTCTAAAGACTAGAGTGCAGCTCCATAGTCTTTCGAGACTGATGGGTGCCTATTATTATTATTATTATTGTTGTTGTTGTTGTTGTTGTTGTTGTTGTTGTTGTTGTTGTTAGTATTGTTATTGTTATTATTGTTGTTATTATTATTATTATTATTATTATTATTATTATTAT
>JASPKP010001859.1:0-10000 GCA_030674155.1 Stramonita haemastoma | reverse complement strand
TCAAAACGTAATGCCTGCACACACACACACACACACACACACACACACACACACACACACACACACACACACACACACACACACACACCTCTTCTCTCTCTCTCCTCTCTCTCTCTCTCTCTCTCTCTCTCTCTCTCTCTCTCTCTCCATATATATATATATATAAGAGAGAGAGAGAGAGAGAGAGAGAGAGAGAGAGAGGAGAGAGAGAGAGAGAGAGAGAGAGAGAGAGAGAGAGAGAGAGAGAGAGAGAGAGAGAGAACGAGGGAGGGAGGGACAGAGAGGGGGAGAGAGAGAGAGGGGGAGGGAGGGCAGAGGGGGAGTGATATATATATATATATATATAGAGAGGAGAGAGAGAGAGAGAGAGTAGAGAGAGAGAGAGAGAGAGAGAGAGAGGAGAGGAGAGAGGAGAGAGAGAGAGAGAGATTATGTATATATGTTGTGTATTCTCTACATTTCAGAAAATGCACAGTTTCTAGGGATGTTTTAGCAATTAACGGTATCTAAGCTTTTCTTCACATCAACTGCTGGCGATTTGTTTGGTCTGTGTCGAATTTCTAATTGTTACAATTGTAAAATCTTTGATACCCAGGTTTAATCTTGACAGTGCTTAACACATCAGGGGGACATTTTGTCATCATCTTTCATAACTTCTATTCATGCTTGCTGGTGCTTTGCTTTCATTCGTGTATACAGGCATGCGGAATATCAAAAAGGCCCCATAAAGGTCTAGAAGTTTTGTCTCTTTTCGGTAAGTTATGGAAACACGGGAATATTCAACATAAATCTTAAAACTTCGCAGTGGTACCTCGAAAAACAAAAGCACAAAAAAAGAAGAAAACATTGCACGTGTACTTACCTCTGTGAGGTCTTGGTACGTGTGACAATCACGACGTCAGAGACAGGGCCAGAGAACTAAGATGACCCACATGACTTTTTGACATCTATGCTAAGACTTTTAAGGAATCAGGGCGAGATGGAAGAGACCCGGTAGGTCGAGCAAATGCTTGAACAAAGTCTGGGGGCTGGATGTGTCCTTTCCCCTTGAGCACTGTGTGCAAGGGTTTTACTGGCTGTGCCAGTTTAGGACACCAAACCCAATGTCGACGCCTAGTCTGCCAGTCTTTGTGATCACAGAGTAAGGTTCAAAGGCTCCTGATGAAGTTCTGAAATCCGCGATCGTTGAGCCTTACCGAGAACTCCAGGGACAAATTTTGATTTGGGAAATGTGAAAGACTGAGGTACACGTGGTGAACATGATGCACGCAGGCATAGACAGGTTGTACTCGGTACAAAGATACCTGCGAAGAATGCAAAGTAGCCCTTTCATGGAAGGAGGCTTTGCAATTCTTACCTTTCACATGCTGCTGCATGTCGAATGTCCGATGACCACAGAGACCCAGTCCTCACTGCTCTCATCGCATTTGATCCCTGAATTGTTTCAGAGATACGAGGTCATGCAGACATGATGCGAAAGCCCCCAAACTTCTATCAACTTTGCCCTTCAGCCTAGTGGGATCTGATCCTAGATCCCTGGGCAACAATGCTAGGCCTGCACTGGATTCGCCCTTAGGGGCTGGTCTTTCAGGAGTTTGCCCTTCAGGGGCTGGTCTTTCAGGAGTTTGCCCTTCAGGGGCTGGTCTTTCAGGAGTTTGCCCTTCAGGGGCTGGTCTTTCAGGAGTTTGCCCTTCAGGGGCTGGTCTTTCAGGAGTTTGCCCTTCAGGGGCTGGTCTTTCAGGAGTTTGCCCTTCAGGGGCTGGTCTTTCAGGAGTTTGCCCTTCAGGGGCTGGTCTTTCAGGAGTTTGCCCTTCAGGGGCTGGTCTTTTAGTAGTTTGCCCTTCAGGGGCTGGTCTTTCAGGAGTTTGCCCTTCAGGGGCTGGTCTTTCAGGAGTGTGCCCTTCAGGAGTTGGTCTTTAGGGGTTTGCCCTTGAGGGGCAGGTCTTTCGGGATTTTGCCCTTTAGGGGCCTGTTTTGCATGCAGGATTTTGCCCTTCAGGGGCTTATTTTGCATGTCGCCCTTCAGGGGTCTGTTTTGCATGTAGGATTTTGCCCTTCAGGGGCCTGTTTTGCATGCAGGATTTTGCCCTTCAGGAGCCTGTTTTGCATGGAGGATTTTGCCCTTCAGGGGCCTGTTTTGCATACGGGATTTGTCCTTCAGGGGCTTGTCTTGCAGGGTGCTGCCATTCGGGGGGGTTGTCTTGCATGATGCAGCCCTTTAGTTAAAATCTGTCACGAGCCTAAGGCTCATCAGGCGGGTGCTTATCCCGGTTTCTGTGGCGTTAAGCGACTGAGAGTCATAGACTCCCCTCTGGATAGGACGCCAGTCTATCGCAGGATTAACCCCCAACACAAGGTTGGTACCCCTTTTACACCTGGGTGGGGTGAGAAAATAGCCGTAAAGTGCCTTTTCCAAGGGCACAACGCCATAGCCGAAAGCTGGGATCGAACCCGCAACCTTTAGATTACGAGTCCAACGCCCTAACCACTAGACTACAGCGGCGGCAATGCAGCCCTTTAGGGGCTCGTTTTTCCAGACTTTGCCCTTCAGAAGCTCAACCCTTCAGCGCTGTGTTCGAGCATTGCTCCTTGTCTCCGGTTGTTACCCGTCCTCCCTATCAGTCTTACATAGGTCAAGTCAAGTCATGTGGGTGAGGACAAGTCCACTGGGCCCTGTGCTCCAGCATCGTGCTGCTGGTGTCTTCACAACCTGCAGTGGACAGACAGATCCAGGAGAGCGGAGATGACCTGGGGAAAGAAACCATGAGCAACTGGCTACTACAGATCCATATCACAATATCCATGGCAAAACTTTTGAGAGGTGCTGAAATGTTTTTTTTATAATTATGGTTTTTTATTATCTACACTTAATTCCATGATCCTGTCTTTTTATTGTCTATTTTGGCAGATCCTTTGGAAATATGAAAAAAGTCTTCTGACGTGAGTGCAAGATGTCCTACCAAAAGGTCTTTTGACATGTGTGTTCGTAAGATAATCCAGTTTGTTTTTTTTATCATCTGACGTATGTGTAAGATGTTCTATGAAAAGGTCTTCTGGCGTGTGTGCAAGATACATAAAATGAAAACAGAATAAAATTAAATAGAAAACCAATATGGTACAGATCATAGACTACAGCCATGAGCACCTCATTGCCTTCTATCTAGGATTGTGGTTTTAGCGTTAAAAATTAAATTCTACGAAGAGAAATATTGCGCTTGCAACCCGGGTTCGATTCCTGGTCGAGGGGATTTTTCCCCTGGAGTTAACATCAGTGCTGACTCCACCCTCCCCAAAAGTCCTTCCGATGAGACTATAAACCGAGGCCACGTGTGGGAACGCACGCAGATATCTTGCGCACACGTTAAATCCGCACACGTTAAATCCTGTTCCGCTTTTCGCAAGAGTAGGTCATCGTGTGCCGGTGGTAACAGATGACAAGATTTACAAAACTGCATACACACGGGGACTGGATGTAAAAAAGCACACGAGTGCTTAATCCATTATCCTCGATATAAAAGAGTAAATAAAATTTTAAAAATACATTAGCATGCATTATAGATATCCCTCCCTCAGTTGAAACAATTTTTTTTTTCAAAAAATGTTTTTGATCTCTACATTTCCCAGTACTCATTTTCGACAGAAAGATACTTACGTTAGCTTTCAGACTTTTTTTTTGTAACGAACAAGTAGGGTACTGGTTTCAGGCATTCATTGTTAGGACATAGTGTCTTAACACGATTTTCAAAGACAAATTTACAACTGTGGGAAATCTAACCAATAATTATACTTGTGGTAGTAAATAAACAACAGCACTCCTCTGATGTGAAAGTTAGGTCATGCAGTACTGTATCACAACCAAAACAAAATGAAAAATGGGTTTACATTTATGAGATTGCCCAGACTGTTTCTTTACCATTTTAAAATAATTCTCAGCTACTCTTTACTTATGTTTTCTTTTATGTCAAGGATGATGAAATAAGCACTCGTACTTTTTTTTTTACATCCAGTCGCCGTGTGTATGCAGTTTTTGTAAATTTTCTTCGGCACTGTCTGCTGAAGAAATACGTGTACCTTTTTAAATGCCGTTTCAAAAACACATCCAGTAACTGAAATAAAACTACAACCATATGAAAAAATATGGTGGATATTTTTCCTTTTTTTTTTTTTTTTTTTTACAGAATTGGGAAGACATTTTTTCCCGTAAGCTACACCACGTTGTTTTACATACCTTTTCTCTGGAATCTGTGGCCATGATGATGGTAGGGAAGGGAGACTGAAGAGCAGAGTGCTGATCTTCCTCCCTCAGGGGATGCTGCTGCAGACATTTCATGTTGAGGTCTGTGTGGCCCTTGATGTTGAGGTTTGTTCCTGTTGAGGTTTGTGTGATCCTTGATGTTGAGGTTGGTGTGGTCTATGTTGAGGTTTGTGTGGTCTATGTTGAGGTTTATGTGGTCCTTGATGTTGAGGTTAGTGTGGTTGTTGAGGTTTGTGTGGTCTATGTTGAAGTTTGTGTGGTCCTTGATGTTGAAGTTTGTGTGGTCTATGTTGAAGTTTGTGTGGTCCTTGATGTTGCAAACCCAACTCTTCCTCTGGTGTCTGTGATGTCAGCCTCCCTTAACGTTGGTTAGGACAGGTTTCCATGGCAGGTCGCCTAGCCGACCAGTTTTACCTGAACAAAAAAAACCACGTAAGTTCATAAGGTAGGTGAAAAATTATACAGCGATATATTTTTTTTAATCTCAAAGTATGAAAATTTACACCCATGTTATGACAAGTGTGCTGGATGGCGTGTCTGGTCTTCGGCACTTGATTCCGGTCCATTTGTTCCTGTAAGCAATTTTAGGAAGTCATCAGTGACAGGGAAAATGTAAAAGTTAGCTCATATGCTACGATGATTTTATCCTACCACTTAGGAAGAAAAAAACTAAATCACAAAAAAACATCGATTCATTTAATCTTGTCCTTTGTAACCTTTTAAGATATTTATTTTATAACTACTACATTACTTGTGTTAAAGTTTTATCTTCAACCTTTATTTGGACAGTTAAGTTTTACTGCTGACAGTCTGCAAAAATTAATGTACACTATCCATCTATCTATCTATCTATCTATCTATCTATCTATCTATCTATCTATCTATCTATCTATCTACCTACCTACCTATCTATCTATCCATCCATCCATCCATCCATCCCTTAGTCTGACACTAAGACTATACAAAACACAGAAAAATTCTGTTTTCTAACTAAAACATTTTACTCATAATTTCCGTCAGCAAACAGGGACGCTATTTATTGAAAGTTTTTTTAAAAAGCGCTTTGGTAACACAAAATGATATCAGCAGTTTTCTAACCTGGATTTTGTCGAAATATAAAGCATCTTGACTCGATTTGACGCAGGTACATACACGGACGTTTGCAGTATAGAAGCCTCTGGTGCAGTTGTAGCAGACAACATTGAATGGCGAGTTGATGGCCTGGTTTAGCAGTCCCATCTACTTTGGATTTTACTGGAACTGTTGTGGCTTATATGGTACCTGATTGAATAGATAATTTTTAAAAATTGAAGTAAGAGAAAAAGTCACATTGGCAGTACATTATTTGTCTATTCATAAAGAAAAAAAAGTTGAACAGCCGCAATGGTGCAGTGGCTAACACATTAAACTTGATAGTTTACGATTTCAAATTTCATGAAAAGCGCGGTTGTTTTTTTTAATCGCTCTTTTAAAACTACATCCTGCTCCTAAGTAAAGAAAAATCTACAGGCTTAATAGGAAGACTGGGACCACAAACTACAGCATGAACCACTTTACAGATGCAACATTGACAAATGTTTAAACTACAACACTGCACACAAAAAAATCACCGTTGAGGAACCTCAGAGCTCTAGTTGTTAGTTAAAGTTAAAGTCTGTCCCGAGCCTAAGGCTCATCAGGCCGGTGCTTATCCCGGTTTCTGTGGCGCTAAGCGACTGAGAGTAGACTCCCCCCTGGATAGGACGCCAGTCTATCGCAGGGTTAACCCCCAACACAAGGTTGGTACCCTTTTACACCTGGGTGGGGTGAGAAAATAGCCGTAAAGTGCCTTTTCCAAGGGCACAACGCCATAGCCGACAGCTGGGATCGAACCCGCAACCTTTAGATTACGAGTCCAACGCCCTAACCACTCGACTACCGCGGCGGGCGCTCTAGTTGAGGAAGGACTAAAATCATAGGGAGGAACAACAGAAGATGACGACAACAACAAACTGACAGACAAAAAGTATCAGATCAGAACGTTCAGAAAAATATAGAAACAAATATATATACCTTATCTAGTTTTGAGAAAAGACAGTTCTTGATGGCTGCCCTCACACACCTCAGGTCACTGGCACTCGATTCCAGACCCAGAGCCCCTGGAAGCAGCAAGTCATCATCAGTAGAATGAAAACTCTACTTTCATTGGCTCGGATATCATAATTTAATCTGACAGATTTCACCATGCTTCTTTGCTAATTAATAGTCAAATTCGAGTCCAGCTAGTTTATGGAGCTAATTTTTTTTAACTACAATAGAAGTAGTTATTCTAATCAAATACACTACATCAATAAATTTTCAACTAATTTTCAATCAAGGAGGCTTTACTGTCAACACAATCATGATACTCTCTGTTCCAGAGTCAGAAGCTGCTATGTCTACAGCAACCAAACACCACAATATCTTCATATTCAAAAATCTTAACTTTTAAAAGAATGTGAATTGATTTTCCTAAACACAAGACTCTGATCTAAAAGGAAATGTTACCTGCAAAAAAATGATACAGAAAATATATCAAAGAAGAAAAAGAGAAATTTTACCCAAAATAGAAAAAACGATACCAGAAACATGTAAGATGAGAAAATCTCAACTCTAGCTGCACAGTACTTACAGACAGATGCCAAGATCTCATGCAGCAGATGATTTCAAGTGATGATCAGCAGAACCTGGCCCCACTTTTGAAGAGTTTTCAGGATGATCCACATAATGACTGACCGCCAGGTTAGGACCCATGTTTGATTTAGGAGGGGAAGGACAAGGAAACGCCTTAGGAATGGAAAGGAAATGACCAGCTCACAATACCTCATGAAATCCGTCTCAAAACCGCTGTTATTTTCAGACATAAGGAAACCTGTCAGAAATGGACGGGAATGACCAAGTTGCAATACTTCATGAAAACGTCTCAAAGCCGTGTAGGTGGTGACATTGTCAGACATAAGAAAAACCTATCAGAAATAGAAGGAAATAACCAAGTCACAATACCTCATGAAAACGTCTCAAAGTCGCTGGTAGGCCATTTTCAGATATAAAAAAAGACTTTCAGAACTGGAAGGGAATGACCGAGTCACAATACCTTATGAAAACTGTCTCAAAACTTGTAGGTGGTAATTTCAGTTCCAAAGAAAACTCATCAGTAAAGTTAGGGAAATGACCATGTCACAATACCTCATGATCTTAGTCAATTACAGTTGCATGCAGGAAAAAGAAAAAAAATGGGTAGGCGCTGCACTTGTGGCGACGCGCTCTCCCCGGAGAGAGCAGCCCGAATTTCACGCAGAGAAATCTTCTGTGACAGAAAGTGGTACAAAATACAAATACAAAAATAGTCTCCAAGCCATTGTTGGAGGTGGTAGTGTTTTCGGATAGAAGATAGATCACTGTCACCCAAATTGCTCTTAGATTTCTTGCTCAATTTTTCGCACTATTTTATGTTAATTTAGTTAAAGTTAAAAAAGTTAAAGTCTGTCCCGAGCCATAAGGCTCATCAGGCCGGTGCTTATCCCGGTTTCTGTGGCGTTAAGCGACTGAGAGTCATAGACTCCCCCTGGATAGGACGCCAGTCTATCGCAGGGTTAACCCCCAACACAAGGTTGGTACCCCTTTTACACCTGGGTGGGGTGAGAAAATAGCCGTAAAGTGCCTTTTCCAAGGGCACAACGCCATAGCGGAATAGCTGGGATCGAACCCGCAACCTTTACATTACGAGTACAACGCCCTAACCACTAGGCCACAGCGGCGGCTATGTTAATTTATTTTTGTTTTTTATTTTAAGTTATTTTATTGATTTCATTTTAGTTTATTTTGTTTTGATTTATTTTTGTCTAGATTATGCCTTACGTTTAATGCATTTTATTTTGGTTTATTGCATTTTATTTCAAATTTAGACTAGACCCTACTTTTCGTTTTTCGTTTTATCTCGAAATTTATCTCATTTTATTTTTGTTGGATTTTGTTTTAGGTTTATGATTTTATTTCATCTCATATTTTATTTTAACTAATTTTAGATGATCCTAATTTTATATGAGCAAGAAATACTGATTGCAATCGGAAGGCGCCCAGTGATCATTTGAAGACAGCTTGCAGGTAAAAAAGGTAAGGTAAAGGTGTTCCATAACCTAGGCGGTCGTAGGGGAGCGAGGCATCAGAGACCTCAGCTTCTCCAGGGGCCAGCATATTGAGGGCGGTGCCCATCCCTTCTCCCTCGCTGCTTTACCTTCCCTGACCCTAAAGAGGGCAGGTACCCATTTACATCTGACAGGGAAGCTCTAATAAAAGACAAATCACAGCTGGACACAAAGACAAATCACAGCTGGACACAAAAACTGGATGCTGGACACAAAGACAAACCACAGCTGGACACAAAGACTGGAAGCTGAACACAGACTGGAAGCTGGACACACAAACTACACACAGACACAAAGACTGAAACCACAACCAGACACAAAGAAATCAAAGCCAGACACAAAGACTGGAAGCTGAACACAAAGACTGAAGCTTAGTCACAAAAACTACATATAGACACAAACATTCAAAACCTGGACACAAAGACTGGAACCTTGACACACAAACGCTGGAACCTTGACACACAAACGCTGGAACCTGGACACACAAAGACTGAAGCCTTGACATTGACACTGAAACCTGGACACGCATACTTGAACCAAAGCTAGACACAAAAGACTGAAAACTAAGTCAGGACACAGAACTTTAAAGGGGCGAAATTGGACTAGAGCAAAGGGAAAATAATATACCAGTAAAACATACAAATCAGCTGAGCAGGGATGCAGCCAACTGCCTGACAACTGGCAAGCTTTGCATTCACCATAACCTCAATGATGAACGCCTAGCTAAACTGCTGTAAACTTCAGTCCACAAAGAAAACGCTGAAGGATTGGCGAAAACACAATGTTCCTATTCTGAAGATGAAGGACTGACCCCATGAAAGCAAAAGTCTGATGAAAGATTTTGTTGGAATTTTCTTCTTGTTTATACTTTCCTAACCCTCTACTACCAAACATGGGCTTAACAAGGCGAGATCATTGTGAATCATCCAGGTGTTTGTAGGTTGAAGATTGCTGCAAAGTTTATGAAAATAACGGACAAAATAAACTTTGTGATAAGTTATGTAAAGCGTGTACTTGAAGAAGAGAGAGAGAGGGGGGTGGGTGGGAAGGGATGGATGGAGAGGGAGAAATACAGGAAAAGACAAAGGGAGAAACAAAGAGACAGAGAGCGAGTGAGCGAGCGAGCGGAGAGAGACGCAGAGAGACAGAGAGAAATTTTCGTGCACCTCACCTTTTCTCATGTACACAAAACTGGCTTCATTATAAAACATTGCAAGCATTTTTCAAACAACTTGCTCGATCAGTTTTGTTCTTTAGATAGTTTGGCAGCAACAAATTGTGAAAGTAACCTAGGTTCTATACTTGGTTCCAAGCTACCCAAGTTCGTTTCAGATTGGAATGTTTGAGACTGGCTCTATTTTCGCGACATAGCTGACCAAGCTGTGTTTGAATGGAAGTCTTATAGATAACAAGGTTTGACAATTTACAAAACTGCATGCACACGGTAACATTACATATAAAAAAAACACACAGAGCACACAGAAATCCCCCCCCCACACACACACACACACACTCACACTAATAATGATCTAAGCAGCTTTCTACAACTTGAAATATTAATTTCTCCTATCCCCCCACTATA